>PVJH01009745.1:0-77389 GCA_004026705.1 Nesogale talazaci | reverse complement strand
TGACTTTTACTCTTAAGTTTATTGGGAGACCACTGGGGATTTTGAGAAGAGAAATGAAATAATTTGACTTACATTCTAAAAGGATGACTCTGACTACTCTATGGAGGATAGACTGTACTGAAAGAGACTGAATGCAGAGAAACTTAGAGGTACTTGGAGCAACACAAGAGCAGATAAAGAATCAGATCACAGTGTGTGCTGGGGAAGAGATGAGAAATTGGTTTGATTCTGGACATATTTTTGAAGGTAGGTTGATTTTTGATTGATTATCTGGATATGGAATTGTAAGAGAATGAGAGGAGACAAGAGTTACCCCAATATTTCTGCTTTTGAAAATGAAAAGAAGGGAATTTTGCAGGCAACTGACATAGGACAAACTGATGAAAGAGTGTTTTCATTTTTACTTTTTGGAAAAGAGCAGGAGTTTAGTGATGGAAGGTTGAGGTTGAGATGGAATTTAGGTTAAATCATGTACAGTGGACAGTGAATTGCTGTTTATTTTAAACCAACAACAGCATTTTCATCTAACTAAACATTATCGAACAAGCCCTGTTGGTGAAGTGAGAACACACTCAACTGCTAACCAAAAGTCTGGCGGTTTGAAACCAGCATCTGCTCCACAGGAGAAAGAAGTTAATCACCTCTGTCTGTTGCTGCAGATTCTTAGAAATCTTGAGAGACAATTTTGCTCTTGTGAATTGGAATCTATCCCATAACAATGGGCTTCAAACTTAATGAATTTTAAACTTTATAAAAAGTTTTGTATCTGGAAGAAATTACTAGGTGGGAGTGTCTTTACTGTTAGAGAAAAGTATCATGATGGGAAATATGAAAAAAGAATCTAACAGCAGAGGATGTAATATATAAAAATAAGAATAATTTGTAATTCATCATGTGCTCATGAAGTCAAGAGTGGGAGGGAGGGAAAAATGAAGATCTGATACCAACAGCTCAAGTAGAAAGAATATGTTTTGAAAAGGATGATGGAGACATATGTATAAATGTTCCTGACACAATAGCTGTAAAGACTGTTATAATATCTGTAAGAGCCCACAATAGAATATAAAAGAAGTCTAATGAAAGATAAAAAGAAACTGGAAAGAAACTTAAAATGGGGCAGTCCAAGTGAAAGTAAGTATTTGTGCTCTAATGAAAGTGACAAAAAGCAACCACAAAAAAAACAACCTAGAATGTGATCAAGGAGTCATATGCTGTTATAGATTGTGGCAAGACAAAGATATATCATTATATTTAATATTGGAACTCATTGGTGACATAGATAAATTATTTTCTTGATGGCATGGTAGGTGTTAAAGAGTAATCAGAAAAAAAAGACTAATCAGAGTTGTTAAAAAACAGAGTGGGTAGGAGGAGAATCAAAGCTCACTCTTAAAATTATTTAAGGAGAATTTGTCACAAAAGGAAATACAATAAAGTATGAGAAAAATTAAACAAAAATTAGGTGTTTGATAGAACGTAATTTGGGTTTGTTCTTTTTGTATTTTCCATTTAACTCTAGCTTTTTGGAGATTTATGGTGCACTTAATCAATGGCGGAGCCCTGGTGTTACAGTGGCAAAGCACTCAGCTGCTAACTTTGAGATTAAGGGTTTCAACCTACCCGGTGTTCCAAGGGAGGAACATGTGGCTGTTTGCTGCTGTCAATAGTACAGTCTGGGAAAATCTATGTGGCAGTTCTGCTTTCTCCTATACAGTTGCAACGAGTCATAATTTATTCAAAGAAAGTAGAATGTGGCTAATCTATGATGGTTTCATCTTCAGTGTTTTAATTTAGGCTGGGTTGTTCAGAGAAGCAAAATGTATGTATGTGGGTATGTGTACAACTATCTATCTATATCTATCTATCTATTATCTACTCATCTATCTATCATTTATTTAAATACCTATTTATTTATGGAGAGAGATTTTTAAGAAAATGAGCAGGATTGTGGAAGTGGACAAATCCAGTGTGAGTCTAGGGAGGCTCCAGGGACTCAAATGCTAAACTGCAGGTTTCTCCTGACTCACGTAACTTCAGGATTTGATAGGATGGAGTGACACAGACTAGGACCTACAGAGGTCAATGAATCCAGGGCTAGTAGGTCAGAGGGCAGGCCACTGATGGCTCCCAGGATTTGTAGAAGTCAGGTTACTGTTCATGGATAAGAACTGGGAGTCGACAAGTCAGATGCAGGATCCAGAACCAGGAAAATGCTAATGAGCTTTTCCACAATGCTCATGTATCAGGGATGGATATATGCAACACTTCCAAGTAATGAGAAATGTCCTCTCAATTGAAGCAGGGATGGAAGGTGGCTGCATTGCATCCTAATCTTACAACGGATTAACTGTTTACAGAAGATCTCATTCTGGAAGGAACTATGGGATGTTAGGCTACATCCTAGAGGATTATTAAGTCTCAACTACTAAACCACTGAGAACGTTTTGAGCCAGTAAAGATGACTCCAAATTTTAATTACACCTTTCAAAGCATCTGTTCCAAACAAGATCTTATTGTGAGGTTTTAGGTTGACATATTTTAGGGGTACAGCACAATGCCTAACAAAGTTGTTAGATGATGTGGAGTCAGGTCCACATCATAGTGACTCTCTGTGTGCAACAGGATGAAATGTTTCCTGATCCTGAGGCAGTCTCACAATCGTCAGGTTTGAGGCCAATATTGTATCCACTGTGTTAATCCATCTCACCAAGGGTCCTCCTCTTTTTAGATGACTCCCACCTTAGCAAACGTAGCATCCTTCTCTAGACCTACTTCTTCCAAAACAGACTGCTTGTTCCAGCTTGTTTTTCGGTGCTCAAGAGTCAGTTTCAAACTACACTAACCCTGTGTGCAACCGAAGCAAACCCTGCGGGGTCCTGCACCCTTGTCCTCACGTTTCAGTGCATTGTTACAGCCATGGGGTCAGTCCATTTTGTTGAGGGGCTTCCTCTTTCTTATGGCTCTTCCACTTGAATGAGCATGCTATCCTTTTCCAGGCACTGGTCTCTCCTGACCTGTCCAAAGTACTAGGGTTGCACTTCTTTCAAGACAAATTTAATTGTTCTTTTTGGCAGTCATTGGTGCTTTCAATATTCTTCACCAACATAGTAATTCATATGCATTAGTTCTTCTCCAATCTTCCTTATCTAATGACCAGAGGCATTCTTTATCCAGAAATATGTGAAGCAATGTAAAACACCATGGCTTGGGTCAAGTGCACCTTAGTTTTCAAAGTAGCATTCTTTTTTTTGGGGGGGGGCATCATTGCCTCTGGTGGTCATGGACACTACCCAGTGCCGCTCTTGAGAGCCGCCGCTGGATTTGAACCACCAAGCCCGGGGGCTGCAATCCTGCACTCAACCAACTTACACCACTGGGGCGGAGCCCGCATCCTTTCCTTTAAACACTTTAAAGAGGTCTTGAGCAGCAGATGTGTGCAATGCAATGCCTCTTTTGATGTCTTGCCTGCTGCTTCCATGAGCATCAATTGTGGACCCTCTCAAGATGAAATACTTTGGCAGCTTCAGTCTTTGGTCTATTTATCAAGATACTATCTATTGGTTTACTTAGAGAATTGTGGTCTTATTTGTATCGAATTGTAATCCATGTCAAAGGCTGCAGTTCTTGATCTTTATTAGCAAGTGCTCCAAGTCACGCTCACTTTCAGCAAGCAAGGCTGAGCCATCTACCTATCTATGGCAGGGTGCTAATAACGCTGTCTTCAATTCTGATGTCAGAATTCTCTTCATATAATCCAGCTTCTCTGATGATCTGCCTGGCATGGCATGCAGAATAAGTATGGTGAGTGGATACAGCTGACATACACCTTTCCTGATGTTAAACCATGCAGTATGCATTGCTTCTGTGCACAAAACTGCCTCCTGAACTATGCACAATTTCCACATGAGAACAATGAAGTATTTTGGGATTCCTGTTCTTCTGAAGGCTAGCTATAGTTATCAATGACACAGCTGAATGCTGTGGAATACTGAATAAAGCACATGTAACTATATCTCTAGTATTCTCTGCTTTCAGCTAAGTTCCACCTATCATCAGCCATGAAATCATTTTTCTATGTCTTCTACTGAATCTGGTCTGGATCTCTGGTGTCTTCCTGTCAATGTACTGCTGAAGCTATTGTCGAATGATCTTCAGCAAAATTTTATTTGGATATAATGTCAATAATGTTTTATAGTATGAGCATTCTGTGTCATCACCATTCTTTGAAATGGGTACAAATATGGATCTCTTCCAGTTAGTTGGCCAGTTAGCTCTCTTCCAAATTTCCTGGCATAGATGAATGACTGCTTTTAGTTCTCCATCAGCTTGCTGAATTATTTCAATTGATATCCCACCACTTCCTGGAACATCATTTTTGCCTAATGCTTTCAGCACAGCTTGAACTTCTTCCTTCAGTATCAATGGTACTTGCTCATGTGAGGCCTCCTGAAATGGTAGAATGTTGACTAATTTTCCTGGTACAGTAAATATATGTACTCTCTCCATCTTCTTTTGATGCTCCCTGCATCATTCAATATTTTGCACAAGGAATCTTTTAAAATTGTGACACAAAGCTTGACTTCTTCTTTGAGTTTAAAATATGCTATGTTCTTCCTTTTGATTTAATAATTTCTAGGTCTTAGCACATTTCTTTTTCTTTCTTATTTTTTTAGCCTTTGTGCATTTCATTGTCATAATTACTATGTCTTCTTGAGTTATGTTTAAATTTTTTTAAATCTCATTGCCTTCATCATTTCTCCCAGTTGACCTAGCTTCCTTTTGATTAAGAGCAAGTTTCAAAGTCTTTTCTGAATCCAAGCTGAATTTTCTTTTCTTCTTGTTTTTTCTAATTTTAGTATATGTGCTGTTGAAGCAAGTACTCCTTTTGTTTTTTCTAATGACTTTCTTTCCTCATATGTTTTGATCTTAATGTCCTCCCACAGCTCATTGGGTCTTCTGTCATTAGTGTTCAATGCTGCAAATATGTTCTTTTTTCAAATTTTATTATTTATTATTCTTCCAATATAGCTTTAAATTAAGTATAACATTCAATAAGACTTAAAACTCAACTCCCTTCCATAGGCTCCTGGCAATCCTATAGGACAGGCTAGAACAGCCTCTGTGAGTTTCTAAAACTATAACTCTGTTTTAAGACTTTATAATTAATTGGAGCAAATACACATATCAAACTGATTCTTGAGATATTCTCAAAGTCCAGGTGGGACAGACTCAAGGTCATATTTTGGCACATTTGACTTGTTTTAATTTTCTTCAGCTTCATCCTGAACTTACGTGAGCAATTGATACTCTGTTCCACAGTCAGCCCCTGGTTTCAGTTTAGCTGCTAATATTGAGTTTTTTGAGCTTCCCTTTCCTCAGATGTAGTCAATTTAAGTTTTGTGAAAAAATATATTTCTGGAAAAGTCTGTATGAACAGTTGACTTCTCTATTGCTGACAAAAGATATTTGCTATAACCAAGTCAGTGATCTTGAAAAAATATTCCATACTGTCTTCAGCTTCATTTCTATCATCAAAGCCATATTGCCCATTTAGTTTCTTTCTGTTTCCCACTTTGGCACTCCAATTGCCAATGATTGTCAATTCTACTTGATTGCAGGTTTGATCAATTTCTGACTGAGGATATTGGTTGAATTCTTCAATTTTTTCACTAGCGTTTTTCTTGGTGCATACTTTTGAACAATTTTGCATTGACTTTATTTCCTCTAAGGTGGTTAGACACAGTCTTTTCACAGACAGCATTATATGTCAAGATACATTTTCAAATGTCCTTTTTAAAAAGTATTTTTAGGCATCCCTGCCCTCTGGTGGTGGGAATAGGAGGCCCAGCCTTTAGTCCTGTGGAGGTGGAATTGAACCTCCATCCCAGTGGGCCGCAGTCTCACGTACAACTACTACACCACCGGGGCTGTCCTTTTTGACAATAAATACAAAGCCATTGCTCTTGACATTTCATGGCCAGCATAGTAAATGATATGATTTTCTGGTTCATAATGGGCAATTTCAGTCCATTCCAGCTCACTAATCCCCCCAAGATATCAATCTCTATGCATCCATTTTATTTTCATAGCTTCCAATTTTCCTAGATTTATACTTTGCAATAGCTGTACTATTGACTGACAGTCCAAGTTGTTGTTATTTTTGGGTACCATCCAGTAAGTTCTGCCCCTTAGGCATCTATACCCAACAGAAGGAGACACTGCCTGGTTCAGCACCCAGTCCACAATTGTCCCTCTGCTTGAGCCCATTGTTGCAACCATGGCATTAGTGCATCATCTTGATGGCTCCTTGTTTGGCACCAAGTCTATAAGACCCTGGATGCTATTTTATCTGATAGTTGGGCCTCATCTAATTTCTTCACCATTTTTTTCTGTAGTACCCATTTCCGCTGTGTTCCCTTCCTAGAGGCGAGTATTTATTTTTGTTTTTTGGTTTAATATATTTTTTTCCCAAATACCTTTATTTAGGCAGAGACATCTCTTGTCACAATCCATACATTCATCCAGTGTGCCAAGCACATTTGTACATATGCTGCCATCATCATTTTCAAAGTATTCTCTTTCCACTGAAGCCCCTGATATCAACTTGTTTCTTCTCTCTCTCCTCTCATTCCCTCATGAACCCTTGATGTGTTATAGATTATATCTATATCTTACCTTGTCCTCCTTCACATATCACCCATTTTTCCATTATTTGTCCCACTGGAAGCAGGTTATATTTTGATCCTTGTCGTTGATTCATCCTTACTCCACTCACCCTCCCCTAATCTTCTGGTATCTCCACTCTCATTGTTGGCCCCGAGGAGTTTATCTATTGTGGATTCCCTGTGTTACAGGCTCTTATTTGTAGCAGTGCACATGTTCTGGTCTAATTCTATTTGTAATGTATAATTGAGGTCATGATAATGGGGTGAAGGAATCATCAAAGAACTAGAAGAAAATTGTGTCTTTCATCAGTGCTATATTGCACCCTGACTGGTTTATCTCTTCCCTGTGACCCCTTTGTGAGGGGATGTCCAAATTTCTACAGATGTACATTTGGTCTCCACTACATGACCCACCCCATCCTATTCACATTGGTTATGATTTTGTTCTGGGTCTTAGATGCCTGATACCTGATCCCATCAACACCTCATGATCACACAGGTTGGTGCGCTTCTTCCATGTGGGCTTTGCTGCTTCTGAGCTAGATATCCACTTGTTTATCTTCAAGCCTTTAAGATCCCAGACACTCTATCTTTTAATAGTCAGGCATCAACAGTTTTCTTCACTACATTTACTTATGTACCCATTTTGTCTTCAGCGATCCTGTCGGGAAGGTGAGCATCACAGAATGCTGAATTGTTAGAACAGAGTGTTCTTGTGTTGAGCGAGTACTGGAGTTGAGGTTCTATGTCCTTAATTCTTGACATATAGATATGAGTAAATAGTTCTATTTCATATATATATATATATATTTACATATGCACATGCCTGTATTTAGGGCTCTATTAATGTCCTTTGCCTCCTTGTTCTTTCCTCTATTTCCTTTTCCTTTCCTCTTGTACCACCATCATCTTTGACCTTCACTCATATTTAGTAATTCCTTGTTGCTACTTTGCCCTTGATTAAGACCCATTAGGCATTCTACAACTTTCCTTCCATTAATTTTTAGTTCACTTGTTGTTCTCTTGTGTTGGTTAACCGCCACTCCCTTCCTTTCCCCCACATTCCCTTCTCCCATATTCTCCTGAAAGCATTGTTCTTTTCATCTCTGAATTTAATAAGTGTAAAAATCAGACCAAGTCAAAGAAAATGACAAAGGAAGTCAAAACAAACACAACAACAACAACAAACAAAATGACAATAGCAAAAGGGAAGCCACTGACAAAAGTGGAAAAACCTATGAATAGTTCAAAGTCTCTTTGTTGACCTTTATGTTTTCCTGTTGAGTCTCAGGCCATGCCACACTGTCTCCAAAGTCTATTTTCATATTCTCTGGGGATTTAATCACTCTGCTCCCCCTGCTACTCTGCTACATGACCTCAGTTCCTCACCCCAGTATGACAGGGCCAGACCATGCATTGTTTCCACACTGTGTTTTCAATGCTGTCACCTGCAGCTCCATGGTTAGGTGAGGGACACAATATCCTGTGTTGGGGTGGATGTATGGCCCTCCTGTGTGTTGTTCTTGGGGCTTGGTGGACCAGGATGCCCTCTCCTCCCTCTCTGTCCATTTTCATTTTTCCTATGTGCTCTAATCTGATGCTCCCCTCTTCCAAGCTGTAGCCCCAGTGCTGTCCTCTGAGGTACATTGTTCTGAGGGGTGTTTGGTGTCCACATAGTTGGAATGGGAACCAGTCTCACAGACTCTCTATTGGTTCCCTGGTATATACCAGTATGTTGTAATCATGTCTTGATGTACCAGGTTGAAGCTTGGTCTCTCTTTCCCTCTATTGTGGAGATATAAAAAATACTCTTTCCTTGGGTGAGTTAGTGCCCCGATTCCCCTATACCCGTGCTCTCTCTCTCTCCTCTCTTTCCCCCTTTTACTTAGTTGGCTGCTATACGTATCTCTGGATTGGGGTTGGCCCAGGGATGTATATACATGGTAGCTTTTCTCCTTTGTCCCCCATCCCCCCTTTAAAGCTTATCTCAGTAGAGGCATGTTGTACTTGTCCTTTTGTGCTTGGCTTACTTCACTTAGCATGATTTCCTCCAGTTCTTCTCGTGCAACAATGTGTTTCATGCATTCTTCACTGCTTTTCAGGGATGCATAGTACTGCATTGTATGTATGCACAATAGATTTTTGATCCATCCTTCTGTTGATGGAAACTTGGGTTGTTTCCAATTCCTTGTGATTGTGAACTGTGCCGCAATGAATGTTGGATGGGATTGAGTATTGAACAGGACCATGACTTTCTTAATCAGTAGGAATAGTTGTTCTTAATTTGGAGCTGGGATTTAGTATGAGCCCCCAAACCATTCCTGAATCTATGTTGGTTTGTTCAGATGGATAGTTGTTTTTTTTTTTTTTATTTTGGTCTCACAATATATTCTTACTTGGGAATTTATACAAATGACATGTCATTGCCTCATTTAATCTCATCGAGGAGAATTATGCCTTTGTTTCCTTAACCAGTTTCCAAACCTCCTATTTCTTCCTGGATAGTGAGATATCAAATAAGTCTACGTGGAAGAAGCACAGCATCATCAGTCATCGAAGGATTACGAAGCATATAATCTGAAGTTGAAGGGAGGGATTAGTAACAGGTCCTAAATCTGAGATTCTGGGTTACAGAAGGCTAGTGGTGTTAGTGAGAGCCCAAAATTCATTGGTGGAACTATACAGGAAATAAACTTATTATGAACTCCCTCTATCCACTATTTAGGGACAGGAGTAGAGTGGTCACTAAATGGAGTGCATTGGTGAGTGGAGTGTAGAAGGTCATAGACAAAAGCTTATTTGAACAGTTAAAACTTGTCAGTAGATTCCCACTAGGATGCATGCTGGACCTGATCTGGTTTCCAAAATCTTATGTTTGGGGGTTTATCATTTTGTTTGCTTTTTGACTATACATATTAGGGGGTATCTTGGGAGCTGTATGTCCTCAGGGATCACCCTCTTGAAGTAGTAGTATATGTTTTTTCATTTTGGTTCTTATGGAAACCAGGACTGATGAACCAGTAGAGTCAGTAAGTGGAATAAGGGTTGGGGGGAACGGGGACAAAGAGAAGGCTGAAGGGGTGATGTCAGGGGGCCATATAGAAAAATAATTTTTGAGAACTGATTGTGGTAGTAAATTTATAATTTTGCTGAATATGACTGAACTATGAAATGGTTTTCTGTATTAATACCTAATAATAATAATATAATATAATAATAATAATATTATATAACAACATGTCCAACAACATGTCCAAAGTGTGGAAGATTAGGTTTCACTATTCTTCCCTCTAAGGCAGTGGTTCCCAACTTTCCTAGTGCCAAAACCCTTTAATACAGTTCCTCATCTTGTGGTGACCCCAACCATAAAATTATTTTTGTTGCTACTTCATGATTGTAATTTTACTACTGTTATGAATCATAATGTAAATTTATGATATGCAGGATTTATTTTATTGTTACAAAATGAACATTATTAAAGCATAGTGATTAATCATAAAACAATATATAATTATTATGAAATATCTGTGTGTTTTCCAATAGTCTTGGGCAACCTCTGTGAAAGAGTCATGAAACTCCAAAGTGGTCGTGACCCACAGGTTGAGGGGCCTTCTGGCTGTACTTCTTCCAAGACAAATTTGGTTTGTCGTTTTAGCAGTCCATGGTGCTTTCCATATTCTTCTCCAGCACCACAATTAAAATGCATCAATTCTCTTTTGGTCTTCTTTATTCAATGTCTATCTTTCATATGCATATGAGGAAAATGAAAATGCCATGACTGGGGTCAGGTGCACCTTAGTTCTCAAAGAAATATGCTTGCTGTTCACTTTTTTCCCCCTTTTTGTGAAGAGTTTTTTTATAATTTTACTGGTGGCTCTTATAGCTACTACAACATTTAGTACATCATTTGTATCAAGCACATTTGCACACATGCTGCCACATACATTTCCAAACATTTTCTTCTTGAGCCCTTAGTACAAGCTCCTCTTTAAGAAAAAAAAGCTCCCCTTTTCCCTCCCCACCATTTTTTTAATGAATCATTTTATTGGGGGCCCAAACACAATCCATACACACAATCCCATCACAATCCATACCAACATCAATTGTATATAGGCCACATTTACACACCCATTGCCATCATCACTCTCAAAACATCCTCCCTCCCTCCAGGCCCCCAGTATCAGCTCCTTATATTACCCTTCCTTCCCCCCTTCCCCTTGAACCCTTAGTAATTTACAAATTGTTATTTTTTCATACTGAACAATGTGTCCCAACACTCGCTTCCCTGTTGTCCGTGTCCCAGAGAGGAGGCTATGTGTAGATCCCTGAAGTTGGTTCTCCCTTTCTGTTCCTCCATCCCTCCACCCTCCTGGTATTACCACTCCTATTACTAGTCTTGATGGATCATCTATCCTAAGTTTCCCATGTTTCCAACTTCACTGTACGCCTCCTGGTCTAGCTGGATTTATGCTGTTCACTTATTTGAAGACAGATTACCTAATGCAACTCATCTCTTGATCCCGTGACTGCCACTTCCATGCACAATAACTGTGAGTCCAAGCAGACAAAATCCTTGACAAATTCTTCACCAACAGCTTAATGTACATTTATCAGCTCTGTTGCCTTCTTTCTTCTTAAGCCAGGCTTCACATGATGATGCAGTGACAGAAAATCATAGCTGGGGCACCTTAGACAACAACATGACATTTTTCCTTCAAAATATTTTAAAATGATCTTCTGCAGAAAATTTGCTCAGTGCCACAAGTCCTTTGATTTTTTAACTGCCACTTCCAAGGCATACCAAAGATGAAATGGAACACATAAAATTGGATAACCTGGGAATTTGTGAACTGAAGTGGACTGTTATTGGTCATTCTGAATTATAAAAACATGGTTTACTATGCCAGAAATAACACAATCAGGAAGAATGGCATTACATTTATTGTCAAAACCATACATTGCAAAATCAATCATAAAGTATGATGTTGTCTGTGGTAGGACTGAATCCAATCAATACAAAATTATTCAAATTTACGCATTAACTACAGAAGAGAAAAATGAGGAAATGAAAAATTCTAACAATACCTTCAATCTAAAATTTATCAAACATGCCATCAAGATACATTGATGATTATTGGCAATTAAAATGCAAAAGTTGGCAGCGGAGAGGAGGGAATAGCAGTTGGAAAATATGGACTTGGCAATGGAAAGAAGCTAGAGCTCAAATGATAGAATTTTGCAAAACAAATGACTTGTTCACAGCAAATACCACTTTTACACAACTCAGAAGGTGGCTATAGACTCGACTTCTCCAGATGGCATACAGAGAATTCAAATTGATTACATCTGCTGAAGATGTTGGAAAAGATCAATATCAGCAGCTAAAATGAGATCTGTGGCTTTATTGTAGATCAGACCATCAATTGCTCACGTTTAAGTTCAGAATGAAGCTGGAGAAAGTTAAAACAAGTGCACGAGAGCCAAAACATAAATTTTGAATTTCAAGAAGAGATTTGCTGCATTAAACTTTAGTTAAAGAAGACCTGATGATATGTGGAATTTGATTAATCACATCATTTACAGAGAATGTTGCCTATACAATTACTGAAGAGGGCAAATTTCAAGGCCATGGTTAAGATGTCAGATTGGAGGAGTCTGTTGACTCAAGCAGAAGAGGAACTAATATAACTCAGATCCATAGGGAAGTCCTAAGGCTTCTCATGGAAGAGGTTAATGAATCCAATGTCAGCAAAAAGCTTGTAGACAGGTGACCATTTCCATGATCAACAGACAAAACAATAGATTATAGACCTAAGTTCCAAGACTCAGGGACTGAAAATTGAGGTACTGGATCTAACCCCAACAAAAATCAAAGAAATCTTTCTACAATATCCACTTACATGGAAAGGAGACTGCACCCTCAAAGAGATCTCATCATGAGGGATTACTACTAGGTCTTAACCACCAAACCCTACCACTTGTCTGTCAGCTTGTCTTACTGTGATGCCTTGTGTGTTGCTGGAATGATGTTGGAATTTGAAATTCAGCAGAGTCACCAAAAGTGACCAAGTTTGACAGGAGCTTCCAGACTAAGAGCAAACTACAAAGAAGGAATTGACTTCTCACTTCAAAGGAAGAAGCTACTGAAAACCTTATGCATAGCTTGAATACATTGTCAGATGCTGCAAGTCTAAGGAATGAAAGCAGAACCTTGCCAAAATTGTGCCAAGGAACAGGACCCTGGATTTAGAAGATATTAGATATATGATTGAGGTGGCACTTCATTCCGAAAATAAAGTCAATCTTGCTGATGAGAATATAACAAAGTCTGTGCAAGTAAAGACTTCTGGATCTTCATTTGCTAATGGGGCACAAGCCATAATGAGAAGAACAGCTGCAAACATCAATTAATAATCAGAATTTGGAATAAGTCAAGTAAGTCATTTTCTAAGAAAATTAGATAGAGTTCCTGAAAAGGAAATGGAATAGATAAGACCAATTGCCTGGTTGTTAGTGAGCTGGAATGGACTGATTTGGCCATTTTGGATTAGAAGATCATGTGATATACTGAAAATTGTATAATCAAGAGAAATGGTGTTGCATTCATTGTTAATAATGAAATTTCAAGATCTATCTTGAAGTGCAATGCTGCTTGTCTATCTATATACCAGGAGATTCAATCAATACAACTCTTATTCAAATTTGTGCACCAAGCTAAAAAGATTAGTGATGAAAAAATTGAAGAACTCTATCAAGGAGTTCAATCAGAAATTAATCAAATATGCAATCAAGATACATAGATAATTATTTGCGATTGGAATGCAGAAGTGTGAAACAAAGAGGATGGGAAAGTAGTTTTGAAATGCAGTCTTGGTGTTAGAAATGGAGCTGGAAGTCGAATGATAATATTTTTCTAGAATAAACATATCTTTCAAAGCAAATGCCCAGTTATCAGCATACAAGTGGTGATTATAAACCTGGACTTTTCCAGATGGGATTCAAAGAAATTAAATTGACTATACCTGTGGTACACGATCATGGAATAGCTCAATATCAGCAGCTAAAAGCAGGCCAGCAGCTGACTGTGGAACGCAGCATCAATTGTTCACATGTAAGTTCAGGATAAAGCTGAAGAAAATTAAACAAATGTATGAGTCAAAATATGATTATGAGTTTATTCCTATGAAGTTAAAACATGTCTCAAGAACACATTTAACACATTGAGCACTGATGAAAGAAGAACTGATGAGCTGTTGACAGACATCAAGAGCATCATTTATGGAAAAGCAAAAGATGACTGAAAAGACAAGAAAGAATGTCCAAAGTCTGAAAAGAGTGAAAATTTCTCTTACTCATGGAGTAGATATGGCACATGAAAGATATGAAGAAGTTAAAAATATGAACAAAAATTTTTAAACAGCAGCTTGAGAAGACAAAAATACATATGATAAGAATATGTACAAAGGCGTAGAGTTAGCAAACTGAGAAGAAAGAATATACTTGGCACATCTAGAACAGAGAAATCAAGAAAAAAGTCAAGCCTTGAGTTATCATATTGAAAAATTCTATGAAGAAAATATTGAATGACACAAGAAGGAGCAAAAAGTATGGAAAAATACCGAATCATCATACCACAAAGAATTAATCAACATTCTACTGTTTCTGGAGGTAGCGTATGATTAAGAACCAATGATACTGAAGAAAGAAGTTCAAGCTGTCCTGTAAGCATCAATCAAAAACAAAGTTTCTGGAGTTGGAATAGAAGAAGTATGTAGGATCAAGACTGGAAGAATGGCAGCTTCTGATATGGATTAAAGCTAAATGTGAAGAACACCCAAATTCTCATGACCAAAATGTAACATCATGATAAGGAGAAAAAATTGAAGTCATCAATTATTTAATCTTATTTGGATCCACAATCAATTCTCATGGAAGCAACAGCAGTCAATTGATCGAGAGATGTGTTGCATTAGGTAGATCTGCTATACAGAACCTCTTTAAAGTTGAAAAGCAAGCATGGGATTTTGGTGACTGAGGTATACCTAAACCAAACCATGGGATTTTCAATGGCCTCATATGTATATGGAAGGTTGGACATTAACTAGAGAAACCCAAAGGCTAATTGGTGCATTTGATGTTTGGTGCTGGTGAAGAATTTTTAAAGTATCACAGACTGCCAAAAGGCAAACAAATCTGTTTTGAAAGAAATAAGACCAGAGTGTTCATTCAAGGCAAGGATGGGAAAATGTTATCTCACATACTTTGTATGGCTTATTATGTGCGATCCTGGAGAAGGAACATCATGCTTTGTAAAGTAAAGTAGAAGGCAATGAAAAAGATGACAGCCCTCAGTGCCTCAGTGAAGTGGACTGACGCTGTGGCTGTAACAGTCGTCCTAGATGTAAGAACAATTCTGAAAGCTCAAATGGTGGTTCTTTCTGTTGTCCAAGGGGTTACTGTGGGTAGGATCTGGCTAGATAACAACTTACCACCCCCACAATTCCCAAACTATGAGAATACTAGCTCAGCAATATTCATATGAAACCTTAATTGTAGTAAAGTTGAGAGACATTTTTGTGTCAAGTAAGCATAGATAATTAAACTAAATTTGTTAATTTTTCAAAAAATAAAACGGGAGAAATATGTACATGTAAGTTAATTTAATGCAGCATTCTCAAATATAATCTACTGAGGAATTTTCTTTCTGAGACATATCTTTAACTTCAAAGTTAGCGCAAAGAATATCGGACAATACTGGTGAGGGAGATGGAGATGGAGCTAAAGTTACAGTTAAAGATAGAAGGGCAAAGAGAGACACAGACTGAAAGATTGCTTTATTGGCAGGTGAAAAAGAAAGATTACTTCATCAAATGCGCTCATAACAACTAAGAAGAATAGGAATGGTGTCAATGGAGACTAAGTATGCTTACTTAAGTTTTCCTAGAAATAATTCTGGCCAAAGTAGAAAAATATGAAATCTATCTCAATTTTTAAGAAATCACTTTATTGGGAACTCAAAATCTCTTATCACAATCCATCCATCCATCCATTGTGTTAAGCACTTTTTTTACCATCATTATTCTCAAAACATGTTCTTTCTATTTGAGCCCTTGGTATCAGATCCTTATTTCCCCCTCTCTCCCTCCCTCCCTCCACCCCTTCCCCCTCCCTCCCACCTTTCCTTCCTCCCTCCCTCCCTTCCAAAACTTTGGTAATTTATATATTATTAATTTTTCATGTTTTACACTGTCTGATGTCTCTCTTCACCCACTTTTCTGTTGTTTGTCCCCCAGGGAGAGGGTTATATGTAGATCATTGTGATTGGTTCCCCTTTTATACCCCACCTTCCCCTTCTTCTCCTGGTGTCACTATTCCCTTTATTTTTCCTGATGGGTTTATCTGTCCTGGATTCCCTGTGTTTCCAGTTCTGATCTGTACCAGTGTACATACTCTATTCTAGCTGTACTTGTAAGTTAGAATTGAGATCACAATAGTGGGGGTAGGAAGCATTAAAGAATGAGAGGAAATTTGTATGTTTCCTCAGTGCTTCACTGCACCCTGACTGGCTCATCTCCTCCCTACGATCCTTCTGTAAGTGAATGTTCAGTTGCCTACAGATGGGCTTTGGGTCACCACACCACACTCCCCATTGTTGACAATGGCACAATTTTTGTTCTTTGATGCCTGATCTCATCGACACCTTGTGATCACACAGGCCAATATGTTTCTTCCATGTGTGCTTTGTTGGTGCTTAGCTAGATGGTTGCTTGTTTATTGTCAAGCCTTTAAGACTCCAGATGCTATATCTTTTGATAGCCAAGCACCATCAGCTTTCTTCACCACATTTTCTTATGTACCTACTTCATCTTCAGCAATCCTGTTGGGAAGATGAGCATCATGGAATTCCAGTTTAATAGAACAAAATATTCTTGCACTGAGGGAGTACTTGAGTTAGAGGCTCATTATCCATCTGCTATCTTAATACTAAACCTATACATATGTGCACAAAGGTCTATTTCCCTTTTGTCATATATAAGTATATTTACATATGCCTATATTTATACCTCTGTAAATGCCCTTTGCTTCCTAGTTCCTTCCTTTATTTCCTTTTGTTCCATTCTCATCTTCAGCCTTTATTGGGATTTCAATAATTCATCTTGGTTACATTGCCCTTGATCAAGCCCTACCAGGCCTCCAAACCCTCCTTGCCATTGTTTTTCGATCACTTGTTCCCTTGTCCCTGAGGTTATTAACACCCACTTCCTTTCTCCCACCTCCCCCTCTCCCATGTCCACACAGAATCATCAGTCCCAATGTTTGCTCCTCCAGATTTTTTATCCCGCTATCTATTCTACATAGACCTGCAGAGATAATAGTATCCAGAAAAAACAAGACAGAGCAAAACAAAGCAACAAAATAAAACAAAACTGTGAAAACAACAAAAATAGTGAGAAAAAAAGAAAAGTTTTTAAATAGCTCAAGATCTGTTTTGTTTTTTTTTTGACATTTAGGAGTGTGTGTTTTCCTGCTAATTCTGATGGTGTACCGTGTCCTGGCCCCAAAGTCTATTTTTGGTATTCCCTGAGGACTTCATTGCTCTGTTCGACTGTTGCACACCCTTAGTGATTTGCTTCAGTGTGGTGGCTTCAGATCAGGTGTAATTCCAGCACTATGTATCTAGTGTTGCACACCCCTCCCCTATAGCACTATGCGTTAGAGAGGAATATCAGGTCTCATAGAGGGGCTGTCTCTATGGTCCTCTCTGTGCTTTGCTGTTCTGAGCAGGAATATCATCTTCAGGGCTTGGATTAAGGTTTTATTCTTGAAAGAGGATAAAAATTATAAGTGGTATAGCTAAAATTCCCATTGCTCTTTTAATAATGCTCTGATTAAGTCATTATTCATTTTTATTTCTATCTTGTATGTTATTTTCCTTTGAGGATGACAGTGGTGTTAGGGTCACTGAAAAACAAACCTCTCCCATGCTTTTCCCTCTTGTCAAGTCTTATTCTTCTCTGAAGAGATGTGCAGTATTATCTGAAAAAGACAATGTTCCACAAGTCTCATTTTCCCATGACAATTACTAGTTTACTATCTCTGCCTTCAGGAGATGTGGAAGTACAAGTGGAGGGAGAAAAACTATAACTACCTAGCTACTTCCCGTAGAACAACAAGCATTTTGCCTTGGATATCTTTAGCTGTTCTTTTAAAGAAATCAAAGCACTTACGTAATTATTTCATGTTTGTGTTTCTAAAAGATGTATACAGCTTATGTGTCTAAATGTCTTATACATACATATATATATGTAGACTGATTACTTGACATTTCTTCTTGTTTGAGTTTCCATGAGCTAAGAAAAGACAGATATTACATGAAACAGCTGTGAGGGAGAGTAGATCAGTTGACTTGGATGTTGGGAATAGATGTAGATCTGACTGTACTGCCAAGGGAACAGTATTACCCAGTTTCGCAGCTCTTTTTCAGTTCTCCAATTTTGATTTACTTGGTGAGAAGGCAGTGGTTGCTCAAGAAAAGGCAAGATTCTATGCATGCAAACTATCGGGGATGGAGTAGGGACGGGGTTGTGGTGCACAGTGGTGGAGTTTAATGTGGGACTCCTAATCTTAGTTTGTAATTGTTCTATTAAAATGTGACTAGTTGTTAAGATTCTTTCCTTGCACTATGCTATGGAAAATGCATGAGCTAGAATATTGCATCTGGATTTTGAAATTCTGATGGAATGGGTGAAGTCAGCTAGTGACCAGAGGCTTCTGCAGCATCAGGGAAGCTGGCATTGCTCAAGTCCCTGAGGCCTGACCACCTTCTGTCTGAGCAGATGGTCGATGGAAGAAATACTGTAGAAAGGTAAAGAATGCCAAATTGAAAATGGTCCCTGGAAAAGTTTCAGAATATGTTGGGGCCATTCCCTATAACTTTTGCATAACTTCGTGTTTGTTTTACTTAATCCTTTCATTTTTGATGCACAGTCTTTAATTCACATATTATTATGCCATCGACTCACTTCTGTTCTTTCAATTTCTGCCTCTTCCAAGCTGCTAGCATGTTTGCTTTTCACGATCCTCTTGGACTTGTTTGCCTTGTTAATTTTCATTACTCTGTGTTTTTATATCATCTATGGCACTTAGCACAACATGCAATTGCTGCATATTCTTGTTTGCTTATGTAATATCACTCCCACTGCACAGCAAAGCTCATGAAGGCTAATACTAATTGTCCCCCACCCCCTCACCCTCTTTACCTGTAAGGAAGATAGAAGAAGATCTGATGCATTTGTGTTATAGTATTGGTGAAGAATATGGAATATGTTCATTGTCTGCCAGAAGAACAGACAAATCTGCTTTGAAAGAACTACAATGAGAACGTTTTTCAGAAGCAAGGATGACAAGACTTCCTCTCACTTACTTTGGGCATGTATCAGAGGAAGATGAATCACAGGAAAAGGATAGCATATTTGTTACTGTGGAATTTGAATGAAGGGAATGGAGACCACAATGGGTCAATTTTACACAATGAAGTCAAACCATGGTGATAGTGGCACAGGACGAGACAACGTTTCATTGTGTTTTACCTAACCCAAGTTGGAGACGAGTTGATAGCTAATAGCAACATTATTGTCAGTGTGCTTTATGGAAGACTGTGCTTTGTAAAAAATAACTCTGAAACACAACCTGACATTATTTTTACATAGCTGAGAACAGACCCACTAGTAAAACATATATCCATAATAAACACTAAAAAGGGTATTATAAAATGGTAAATTTAAAATTACAAAGAAAATAAATTAAAATGTATGTAAAATAAACCCACATATATAACAAAAAGAAATAATGAATTATGACACTTGGCATCCTATGTTTTATAGAATCTATGCTTTTCTTGGCTTAACCTTTAGAGAATCAAGTTGTTGACCCTTTTAACTATTGTACAGCTGGGTAGTTTCAAGCAGGCAATCTTTAGATTCATTGTCAAGCACAAACTGTTGTCAGGTTGAAAACATACACAAAGCTTCCAAAATACTAAGGAAAAATATAAATATTTTTAGCATATATATTAAAGCAGAAGACCTAAAAAAAGAAAATGAGCTTTTTACTTTGAGAGAATGTAGTATTTAATAATATAATATTGATACACAATAGAGGAAATATAATTTAAATTTAAATTTAAATGAATTTCATTCTGCCTTTTTATTGTGAATGTTGCTTGCTGGACTAAAATTGTATTACAGAAACCTTCCCCTGCTTGCAGTCTAGTCTGGCACAAAATGACCCAAAGTAGAGTTCCTTTAGGAGAGCAGATATGCTTATCTTCACGTGCTGTTATCTGTGGCTGGCAGGTACTGCTTTGGTTTTGCATGACATATACAGTATGCATGCTCTAAGTGACCAGAAATTGTTTATTTGGACTATTTTAGTACAAGATGCATATAAATTTACGTTTTGTACGAAAGGACTCATTTGTGTTACGGGGGCAGCAGGATGCTAAAACAAGTAAATAAACTGGCCTTCTTTAACACACAGTGGTCATTTCTATCTGATATAACAGAACTCAACAGAAAAGGAGCAAGAGAGGCATACGACAGAAGTAATAAACTGGAAAATGGAGCAAAAGAACAGACTGAAAAAGGCTGAGAATTAGAGACCTATGGAGTGCCCTCAAAAAACACAATATGTGTCTTAGAGCCCAGGATGGAGAGGAGAGGATAGACAGAACTGAGAAAAAGTACTTTAAAAATGGCTGAAAACTTTTCAAAATTTGAAAAATACTGTAATTCTATAGATGGGATAAACTGAAAGAATCCTAAATATCATAATCTCTGAGAATTCCATACCAAACCATTATTGTCAAAATTCTAAACACTAAAGATAAAGAACAGTTCTTGAAAGCAACAAGAAAGAAATGTTAACTTTCCTGGAGGGTAAAAGCAGTTTTAATTTAGCTGATACTTTTCCCCCCTGTTTTTTTCAAATATCAGAAACAAGAGAAGGAGAATGATATAATCCAATATTCCCAATTACCGAAAAAGAACAACAAAATATTGCAACCCAAAATTCAGGCCTAAACTGAGAATAATAAAGCTATTTAAATAAAGTATATATTCTAAGCTATGTTTAATGAGCAAGCAAAAATTATAACACAGATAGAATTCTAAATAGACAACTATTTGGAGGATCTCATTCCGAAGAGGAAATCATTCAAGACAATTGAAGGTTAAAGGTATCTTGGGTTGTAGCTTTGTTTAAATGTTAAGTGCCACTGAGTCAGTTGTGACTTATTGCAATCTTAGGCACCACACAACGTGCCACAGCCCAGACCCGCCCCATTTGCACACCTATTCACAGTCTGAGGCCATTATTGCAACCACTGTGCCAATCCAGCTTCTTCAGGGCCTTCTTGTGTGTGCTCCCCCACCACTTTACCAAGCATGATGCCCTTGCCCAAGAAAGTGTGCAAGAGATAGTTTTGCCTTCTCTGCCACTAAGGAACACTCTGGTCCTGCTTCTTCCCAGATAGTTTTGCTTGTCCTTTTAGCTTGTCCTTTCAATATTCCTCTCCAGCACCACAATTTAAATACACAAATTCTTCTTTGATCTTCCGTATTCATTTTCCAACTTCCTTAGGCAAGGAGGCAGCTGAAAATATCAAAGCCTGCATCAGGTGCACCTCATCCTTAAAGTACCCACTTTGCTTTTCAATACTTTTCTGAGGTCTTATGCGGCTGATGTTCCTAAAGCGCATGTCTTTGGAGCTCTTGAATGCTGCTCCATGTGCATCAATGGTGTATCCAAGAAAGTCAAAACCTTTGACAGTTTTTAAACTCTTCTTCCTTTTCCTGATGTTATCTATTCATCCAGTTGTGAGGATTTTCATCTTCTTTATATTGAGTCATAGTCCATACTGAAGGTTGAAGTCCTTGGTCTTCATCATCAAGTGCTTCAAGTTTTCCTCACATTCTACAAGCAGAATTGTAGCATCTGCATATTGAAGGTTGTTAATAAGCCTTTCTCCAATCCTAATGCCACATTCTTCTTTTAAGTTAGCTTACGTGGTTATTTGCTTGGCATAAAGATTGTGTAAGTATGATGAGTGGATATATCCCTGACATACCCTTCTGGATTTGAAACCATGCAGTAAGACATTGTTCTGTTTTTATAATCACCACTTGTTCCATGTACAAGTTCCTCAGGAGATGATGATCTGTCTTGGAATTCCCATTCTTCTCAAGGTAATCCATAGTTTGTTAAGATCCATATGATGAGTGTTTTGGAATAATCAAGAAAATGCAAGTAACCACCTTTCTGGTATCCTCTGCTTTCAGTCAAGAGCTACCTTACATCAACAAGGATATCTCTTGTCCTATATCCTCTTCTGAATCCCTCCTGAACTTCTGGCAGCACCCTGTCATTATACTGTTACAACATTGCTGCATGGCATTCAGCAAAATTGTACTTGCATGTGCTATTAATGGCTTTGCTCTATAGGCTGAATATTCTATGGGTTCATCTTTCTTTTCTTTCTTTCTTTCTTTTTTTTTGGCATCTCTGCTCTCTGGTGGTGGGAGTAGGAGGCCCAGCCCCACTGCTGGAATTGAACCTCCGTCCCAGTGGGCCGCAGTCCCGCGCACAACCACTACGCCACCAGGGCTCAGCCCGGGTTCGTCTTTCTTTAGAATGGTTATATTCTCTTCCAGTTAATTGCCCAATCGCTATATTCTAAAATTCCTAGCAGAGATGAATAAGTGCTTCTAGTGCTTTATCAGATGGTTGAAATGTTTCAGTTGCTATTCCAACCCCCAGAACCGTGTATTTGGCCAGTGCTTTCAGTCGAACATCTTCCTTTAGCACCATTAGTTCTTCCTCATATGCTGCCTCCTGAAATGGTGAAAGGTCAATGAATTCTTTTTAGTACAGTGACTCAATGCACTCTTTCCATATTTTTTTGGAAATTTACCCTATTATTTAATATTTTGCCCCTAAAAAATTCAATATTGCAACTTGAAGTTGGAGAATTTTCTGGAGTTCTTCCAATTCATGATATCCTGAATGTGTTCATCCCTTTCATTTTCTAGCCATGGCCCTTCCATGTACATTTCATCATTGTAGTTTACTGTGTCTTGTTGACTGTCTTTTTTAACTTTCTGTTCAGCTCCCTGATTTTATATTTTATTTTTCCCATTTGCTTTACAAACTCTGTGATTAAAAGCAAATTTCAGAGTTTCTTCTGACATCTACTTTGATCTTTTCTTTTTTTCCTGGCTTTTTAATAATCTTTTACTTTGCTCGTGAATGATTATCTTGATGCCCTCTAAAGCTAGCTCATCAGGTCTTCTCTCATTAGTATTCAATGCTTCACATTTTTTCTTGAGATGTTTTCAAAAATTCAGATTGTACAAATACAACTCAAATGTTATTTTAATTTTCTTCAGCTTTAATCTGAACTAACATATCAGCAATAGATGGTCTGTTCCACAATAGGCTCCTGGCCTGTTTTGAGCGGCTGATGTTGAGCTTCTCTATGATTTTTTTCCCACAGATGTAATCAATCTCATTTCTATGTATTCCATCTAAGATATTCATGTATATATTTGCTTTAAAAATCACTTTATTGGGGTCTCTTTCAGTGCTTAAAACAATTCACAGATCAATAGTATCAAGCATTTTTGTTCATATGTTGCTATCCTCATTCTCAATATATTCTCAATGCTTTTTGTGTTGTTTTTGAAAGGTATTTGTAGTGAATAAACATTGAAAAATTATTTCATGGGACATTCAGCTTTGTTTCTTTCATATTTTCCAACCACTGACCCTTCCCCTTTGTTTCCAATGTTTGCATTCCAATTTCCAAAAATTATCAATGCATCTTGATTACCCATTTGATCGCTCTCAGACTGAATTTGTTGGTACCATTTTCCAATTTCTCCCTCTCTAGCCTTTGTGGTTGGTGCATAAATTTGAATGATAGTTGCATTGATTAGATTTTCTTGAATACATATAGATATTGTCCTATTACAGACAGGCTTTTACTTCAAGATTGAATTTGCAATGTCGTTTTTTATACGAATGTAATGTCATTTCTCATGATAGTGTTAAAATTTTATATTAGCAAATAAAATTTTATTTAGATTAAATGCTTAAAAGGGCATCTTTCATTTTAACCATTTTTTGGTGTATATACAATTCGCTGATGTTAGCTATAATCACTATGTTGTGCAATAATCACACTATGCGCTCTTACACCTTTTCATCATTCCTAACAGAAACTCAATCCCTCTTAAATACCTCCCCAATTTCCTTCACAACTTTCCCTACAAGCCACTAATAAACTGTGTGCAGTTACCTATGCTCATATTTCATATAGATGAGATCCTTTTTTGATCTAATAAGGTTTAGCTATTTTTTTCTTTGTGTTTATCATCCCTTCTCACATTTTTGTGGAATTCCAGTTAATTGTCTTTTGTTACTATCTCACAGGGTTCCCATACTGTTTCCTTGCTGATTTTGAATTGGTTAACTTTTGTGCTTGGTAATTTCTCTTTTTGTATTTTCTACTTCATTGATTCTTTCCTTTGCCCTTACAGTTTTTTTTTTCCTGATAACATTCATTTTATTTTGATCACTGTGCTTCTCAATTCTTTTCCCCCCTCAATTCAATTTTTTATTTGATTCTTCTTTATCCAATTTCTCTGCTGATATTTCCCCTCTGTATTTTATTGCTACTTATATAAACTTACTTCTTTATTTTTCTTCAAGTATAAAACTTCTCCCCTGTAATTTAGCATTTACAGTTTATCTTTTTATTTCTGCTTGATGTCCTTGTTTTGAGATGACAAGTAATTGTATCTTCATTTAAACTTCATTATTTTCTTAAAATGCTATGAAACTCTAGTCCAGATCTTAATTTAACTTTTATTTTTAGCAAGTTTTCTGTGGTTCCAACAAAGTATATCTCATTAGTACCAGGAAGAATTAGACACCCATGGGGGTCAGCTCAACCTCCATTGACACCTGTAAGGTTGAGGGACCTCCTTGTGGAATCTTCACTAGGGGTCCTTTGGCACCTGTTCCAGTGGAAAGGGATATGAGAACCTTGTTACTCCTGGGTGACATTTAAATTTCAGGCTCACTATATAGTATCTATTATTACATGGTGGAACATGGCTGTTTTGTTACTGGTTTCTAAAAATGAAAATATCTAATTCCCACTTGAAATTCTCTGACACTCAAAGAAGCTGAGAGAATTCTAAGCATCATGAACTCCAAGAAATCCACATCAAGTCCCATTATTATCGATATTCTGAAAATTGAAGGCAGAGAGAATTCTTGAAAGTAACAAGAAAGGAACAATTATTTTTCTAGATTTGAAAGCAATTTAAAACCTAGAAAATATTCTTTTTCTTTTTTACACCAGAATTTATAGTGGCAGCAGGATGTAGCACAATATTTTAAACTCCTAAAATATACCATTGTTGAGGATGCTGGATTTCTCTTTTAATGTCTTGAGGGTAGACGTCTAGGCTCTCCTTGCAGGTTTTATGGTCTTGGATGGAAGTTTGATCTTAGTTTTATTTTGCTTTCTGTTGTTCTTTAGTAAAATGAATAGTGGTTTAAAGGCTTATGTCTTGAATTTCTGGTATGCCAAATAATTGTGGCAATCATTTTGTTTGATAACCCATGCATCTTTGCTGGGTCACCTTTCTTTGGAATGGGCACAAATACAGACCTCTTCTAGTTGATTTTTTAGGTAACTGTCTTACACATTTCTTTGACTAAACAAGTGAATCTTGCTAACATTGCATCCATTTATTTAATCCTTTCAATTGGCACACTATAATTGCTGATGTCTTGCTTTTTGCCAGTATTTTTAAGATAGTAGGTATGTCTTTCATCAATACTATCAGTTCTTGACCATAAATTATTTCTTGA
The DNA here is from genome assembly GCA_004026705.1 of Nesogale talazaci. Lineage (NCBI taxonomy): Eukaryota > Metazoa > Chordata > Mammalia > Afrosoricida > Tenrecidae > Nesogale > Nesogale talazaci. The sequence goes on along the minus strand of PVJH01009745.1, from coordinate 51,782 downwards.
AATGTTTTAATATTGTTCAGCTATTTTTGATACAGTGATTGTGTATACTTTTAGTGCTTCCTATTTCATTTTTTGCTAATAGAATCCTTTAATACTGTATCTTGAAACTTTGTTTTTCAGCTGGAGAAAGTGAGAGCATGCTCCTTTTGATTTTCTAACTTTAGGCCTTTTATTATAATACTTTACTTTGTCCTCTCAGGCTAATTTTTGATAAGCAAATTTCAAAGTCTCTTCCAACGTCCATTTTGACCTTTATTTTATTTTCTATCTCTTTAATGACCTTTTGCTTTCTTCCTCTACAACATTATTGATAGCATTCCATAACTTATTGGTCTTTGGTTATTATTCTTCAATGCATCAAATATTATTCTTGAAACTGTCTAAATTAGGCTTATAAATTTAATTTTGCATTTTTACTTTTCTGGATTTGTTTTTGTTTCCTCTATGTCCCACTTAAATTTACATAAGTAATGGTTGGTATGTTCTTCAATTGACTCTGGCTTTGTCTAGTCATGTAGTATTAGAATTTTTCATTGTATTTTTTCACAGATGTCTGTATACAATGAGGTTCATATGTGTTGTCATTATTCATATTATTGTACAAAGTTAGTTTTCAATGAAAAACTTGTTCATCTTATGAAATTCTATCACATATTTCATGGTTATTTTTATCACCCAAACCACTTTTTTCAACTACCAATCATTCTTTGTTTCTAATTAAATTGAAAGATGAAAACCTTCAGTATAAACTACAACTCATTATGGTGAAGACCAAAATTTTCACAACTGGATTAATAGGTGACATCATGATATGGAGAACAGATCACTGAATTAGTGTGTGGAGACAGAGAAATAAATGCAGGGATACTCATATATGTATAAGAAATGTATTTATATACAAGAGTAATTAAATATTGAGAAAACATCCGATCTCACTCTGAATCAAGTCCATGAATCTGATATTAACCCATATGTCAGATACCAAAGTATAAAGTTCTCTTCAGACTCACATAACACATGCAATGACGGCAAATATAGGAAGATCACAGACTAGTGGGTTTGGAAGTCTTGTGGATCCAGTGACATTGTAAGCATCTCAGAGCTGCCAGTGCTGCTCCCAAGGTTCTGGCTGAATGAGGGTAGCTTCATGTGACTTCTTGTCTGAAATGTCTTACAGGGAGTGAGCAGACAACCTTCACGGAGGAAATACAGGAGTTCCCAGAATCCTCGGGAGAAGACCATTCCACACAGAGGCCTCATTGGCTATGACCTGATTGACAGACTAGGCTCCACTCCTTCACTCTTAATCCTCTCAAGTTCCAAATTCACACTAGATTATGTAACTACCACACTTACATTTGCCACTGATCTTATCTTAGAGATATTAGACTTCATTAATTCTAATGGCTCCATAGCGATGCTTGAATTCACAATCAGTGTTCTTCGAAGCAGGACAAAAGATGAGCTTCATTTGGTAGTCTGCTTTACAAAACCTCTGTAGAGTAATGAAAAGTAATGATATTACTTTACCTGCAAAGGTGCTCCTGACCCGAGTTATTGTATTTTCAATTACTTTTAAAATATGCGAAAATCGGATATTGAATAAGGAAGACCTAACTAAGAAGGATTGATTCATTTGAATCATGGAGCTGGAGAAGAATATTGAAGGATTATAGACTGCCAAAAGGACAAACAAATGTGTATTGGAAGATTTTTCAAGTAGAGTGTTCCTTTAAGCAAAGATAGTGTGACTTTGTCTTATTTACTCTGGACATATTGTGAGGAGGGACTAGTCCCCGGAGAAGGACATCATGCTTGGTCAAGTTGAGCAGTAATGAAAGAGAGGAAAGCCTTCAATAAGATGGATGGACATAGTGGCTGCAAGAATGAGCTCAAGCATAGGAACAATTCTGAGGGTGACACAGGACTGGGCATTGTTCCTTTCTGTTGTGCATAGAGTGTCTATGATTTGGAACCAACTTGATGACACCAAAAACCATCAATTGTCTTCTTTGTTTCTAAGTTTTAATTTCAATGATCACATTTGTCAATTTTGATCAATTTCAGATTACAGAAGTTGATAAAACAGCTTCATCTTTAACAATCAATTTAATCATTGTTGGCATTAGTAGTTGGGGAGTAAATTTAAATAATATTTGTGTTAATTGATTTTACTTGTAGGCATATAGACATTATACTGTCACTGTATTGTACCTGGAGATTTTGAAAATTTCCTTTTGACAATGAATGTAACTTCAAGTTTTCATCCCTGGCATAGACTACCATATGATTATCAGATTTAAAATGGTCAACACCAGTCCATTTATCTCACATATGCCTAGATATTGCTTTTCAAGAATTCCATTTATTTTTAACAACTTCCATTTTCCCACAGTCTTACTATGTACATTCTGTATTCTGATCATTAATGGGTATTTTGGGTTACTTCTTCTAATTTGGAGTTATGCTTCATCAGCAAATGATGGTCCCTACAGTGTTGCTCTGTTCATGTCAATAAATTCAACTCTACTTAGAGGAGGCAGCTCTTTCCCAGTCTTATTTTGAATGCCACTGAACCTGAGGGGTGCATTTTCTGTCATTATATACCTCTCACAGATGCTTGAGGGTCTCAATCAAAAGGTAATGCATAGTGATAGTGTCAAATTCTTCAAAATCATCTGTCGGTTTCTGGCATCCTAGAACTTCATGTGCAACCATCTGAGCTGCTACTATCGTTCTCCTGACCAGAAGAGGAAAGGATGATGAAATTTGAAGATTACATGGAAAGACCTGTCCGATGGATTACAGGACTATGCAATCATCAGCCTCCAGTATCCTGAGACAAAGAGAAATTGATAATGTCTAGCTATGATTCTCTGCTTTTAAAAAGGATTACATTAAACTTTGCATACAAGGGGAGGAAAATTATTTAAAAAAAAAGCTAAGCTTATTGATTGGCTACCGACAGGTGGTACCTCCCAAGACTATGATCCTTATTCATCTTCCAGGTCCAGAACTGAACTCACCCAATATTACATTAATCAATTATTTAAGATCTAAAAGACAGCATTTATCAAAGGACAAGATGCAGCAAGTTCAGCTAGAAGATGGCATAGGAAAAGGAATGCAGGGAGGAAGTCAGATGTGGTCACACATTGAGGCAATAGCAATGAATGAATTGAGATGAAGTGTGTATGAACTGTTAAATGTATAAAAGAAGATATGATCTATAAACTTTCACCTTTTTAACAGTGAGAAGCTACACAAAGATCTCTCTGTTTGTTCTGCAGTGGTGGCTTGTCTGTTTCTGTGATGCTGGAAGCTCTGTCACCAATGTTAACAACTACCAGCAATTTCTACCTTGATGGAGAAGGTTCAGTGAAGTTTCCAGATGGTCACACAAGGATAAAATACCTACTTATATACATTTAAAAAAATAAAGAGTCAATGATACCCAAGATTTCACAGTTCTATAACTCTGATGGTTCCTTTTCTCTGCTACAGCCAATTATCATGTGTCAATTATATCATTTTGATGTCTGAAATGATTTATTATTGAGATTCTCCTAGCACTTGCTTTGTGGTTTTGTTTGAAGTATTTCACCATAGGGAATTTTTATGTTCTATGTTATATTCCCTAGAGTTATTACTACGCAAGGACTTTTCAATTTTTGTTACCAACTCAACAGTGAGTATTCCTGAAACATAAATGCATAACAAATTTTCTCCTAAGTGCACATGTTACAAATGATTGCTACAAGATATTTTCTGAGCCAGAAACCAAGGCACATCAAAGAAATACATAAAATAAAAGCCCCAAACCACCAAAAAAAATCAACTTCTGTAACTCTTCTCATTTAGGTTTCTAGATTTTCTCCTGGCCTCTTAATTCACTTGCCATAAAAAATCATATGCGATGCTTTCATATAGATGGTTGCCTTTTCCTCCTTAGCTTGAAAGGGCCTTCTTCCCTATTGCCTGTTGTACTTGGTAACCCCCTGGCTCTTAAGGCATTTATAACAGTTTTCCTGTAGTGGCTTATGGCACTAAATGAAGTATTGCTATAGATACTCAAACATCTGTCAAAGGAGGATGCAGTTAGAACATATGTTTCCTGAAGAGTCTTCTAGAGATCTACCCCCCCCCCCCCCGGAGCTGTTGTCCAGCCTTGGAATGTCAGGTGAAGGTTGGTGGTGATCCATCCAGTGACTCTGTGGGAGAAACGACCTGATGACTTGCTCTTGTAAAAAAGTATCTCTCACTGCCATTTAGTCAACAGCCACTCCTAGGGACCTGTGTGACAGCAGACACTTCCCTTGCGGGTTTCTGAGACTGTCACTGTTGGTGGGAGTAGGCCACCCCTCCTTTATCCCTCGGAGAATTTAGTAGTTTCGAACTGCTGACCTTGTGGATTGCAGCCCAACCTGTAACCATGGCACCAATGGGGGGCCTTTTTTGTAAAAATCGCAGCCTGTAAAACCTGGTGGGGATTGTGTACTCTGTCATATCCGGCTGGCATGAGTCAAAAACAGACTCCATGACACCTAACAATAAGAACAGCCCCCCTCTAACTGATTATGTGACCGTGCCCATATGTTACCTACTATTTCATTCTAATTGTGCTTTCAAACAAAATAATTATCTCATGATCAGTGAGCAGAACATTTTCAGAGATCCTATTAGATCTTTGAATACATAGCATATAATATGATAGAGATACACAGCACACATGGAAGACAAAGACAAAGAGACACAATGCTTCACGCCAAAGCAAAAGGGGATACGAGAGGCAATCACATCTCTTCCTTGGAGAGTACAAGAAGCAATGGCTTTTGATTCCTGGCCCAAATGGTGGATCCTTTTCTTTTAGTGATGATGATAAATATAGATGTTCTGTTCCTATCACTGATGACTCCATAAATAAAATCCCAGGACACCTTTCAAAGTACAGTATAATATCTGGGATGTTATAGGCAGCTGTGTCTCCTAGTAATGTGTGGAAAATTTGATAAAATGCATCAAATGTTCTGAAGATAAAAGTGCTACGCATCATAAATGATGAGTGATGATCATAGTGGTGCAGAATGCCCACAGGAATGAAGACACTCTTGTTACTTGGAACAAGGTACTTTTTCTTTCTGAGCATTTTATTGGCTCCTACAGACCTGGATGAAAATTTCTAGAGGCAGAAATTCTCAAGACTCATTTGTTCTAACATTTGTCCTCTTGTGAGTAAATGGAAGTGTGCCTTCTTTGTCATACTGTGAGGGAAACGTTTTGTCACCCCTCAAGGGCACCATCCTAGCAGGTTAGAAAACTGAGTTTAGTCCTTTATTCTCCTTCAGGTTCACAAAAGTGTTAACTACTTTCCCTGAAATAACAGCATAAATGCAAAATATGAGGTAGATTAGAACAATCAACATTTTAATTGTGTGTGTGCTAGCACATTCTATTGACAAAGGATCATTTATCTAGACCATGTGAAGTTAGAAGTGCTATAAATGTAGCAGTTAATTTGGTCGATCCACTATGGATTATGCCAATATATGTAAATGCTCCTCTGTTCAGTTTAATAATGTAAACAATTGGCCATACTGGGTGACTCATCAAGCTCTTTAAAATCAGGATGGAAAGCATTAGCAAAATTACTGTGAGCAATGACTCAGCTAGTACAGCTGGATCACCTTCAAAAATGCAGTTCTTCAGCACATTTGTTTAGTAGGTGGCTGTTATGAACGGATCGCTAACCTACCTCTCTTCCCCTTGGCTTTGGAGACACACACCCACGTTCTCCTCGGTGTCATCCTGGGGGAGGTGGGGCAGAGAGGATGCGGCAGGTGTCCACAACGATGTGCATCAATGCCCAATTGACGTCAACAATCCAGAGGAGAGGAGGAATCAGATTAAAAATAAACTTCATGCAATAGAGTGTGATGTACAAACTTAGAAAATCTGCAGTGAGTGTGAAATGGTTCCACACTCCTAACCCTTTGAGCCTGGATCTCCAGCACACAGGAGCAGGTGTCCCATGAAAATATCAGTGGCAGCTTTCAATTTAAATGAGTTTTTCTCTCTTGATGCTCATGGGCTCACTTAGGTTTACTGCTCCATTTGGCAAAGAACCAAGAAGACAGCAAACACCCGCTTTTTGAAAGCCTGATCTTTTGGTTCTAAATGTGTCATCAAACAGATCTCATTGTTAGTCCCACATGATGCACTTTTAAGCCTCATTCATAGCACCTAATAGGAAAAGCATTATGTTTGTTTGAGGTACATATTGGGAACTATGATAATTTCTTCTGCTGCCATATCTTAAAATAGTTTCAAGTTTTGGCAAGTACAGAAGCTGAAGTTTGTTCAGTTAAATATCACCACTAGAAAATACTGAATTATATTTACAAATGTAAACTTTCTATTTTTGTGGTAAATGTACAGGAAAACATTGCCCTGCTATGTTCGATTATTGCCAAATAGCAACAAGGCAGTTCATTTTTCATGAAACAAACCCCTAGAAAATAGGGAGGGCACTACATAAGTGAGGGTGTGGCCAAGCGGGTTCACTCAGTAGCATTCAGCAATAGTGCCCAGTCTATTTGATTACCACATAAAAGCGTGGTTGCTGAGGAATGGAACTGCAGTTACTTTCCTGTGTCAGCCTTATTGAATCACTGACTTATTTACATCTCTCTTTTCATGACAGGCCCATTAAAAACACCTGTAATAATTTACTACTTGTATGTCCTATATAAAGGAGAAAGTAAATTCTCTTCCTCACCAGCTTTGCTTAAAAGCACCACAAACAAAATTATACCTCAGTGAGACTCCCGTCTTTTCTATTATATGAAGGTTGTCTAGAACTGATGGGTACATCAGATACCTAATACTTTTAGTGCCGAATAGATTGGCAATATGATAATAAATTGACTCACTGAGAAAAACGCATATAACCATCAGTCACAATGATATATAGAGAGATCCATTTGCATGTGGAATTCATAAATTGATTACCATTACTGAGTCTGGTTTACATTAATAAGCTCAATTGCTTTACAATCGTATCCCATTGCTCATATACCTGACTAAAACTAGTGCTTGTCAGACTTGATGGTTCTTTACCTCTGTGACCCAACAAAAATTCACTTGGGAGTTGAACTTTGTTAGGAAAGATCAAGGATCCTTGGAACTGAGAATTTGAATTGACTGTATACTGTAACACTTTGGCATGTTTCATTTTTATAATGAAATATGGATAGATGCTGTGGTGAGCTTCAGCTATTTTGCACCGGTTTGGCAGAAATTATACCTAATTTTTGGTTGAGCTTGGCAAATTGGTTGTTTAAGAGGCAATTATAATCATGGTTCTCTCTAAGACGGGTTGCTGGGTAGTGGCCCCATGTGGAAACCAAAAATTTACATCCTTTGCTCTTTTTTTAACATTCATGTGAATAACAGCATATTTTAAGTGTCTATAATAATGTTCATTCCAGCCATAGGTATAAAGAATTAGGGCTGAGCCCCGGTGGTGTAGTGGTTGTGCGTGGGACTGCGGCCCACTGGGACAGAAGTTCAATTCCAGCAGTGGGGCTGGGCCTCCTACTCCCACCACCAGAGAGCAGTGATGCCCACCCCCCAAAAAAAATTATATGGACTTGTAATTCTTGTAATATTTATATATTCATTTCAAAAAGCTAGCTAACTTTTGCAGAAAGACTCCATTTTTATTCTCTTTGTCACTCCAGTAAGGAAACATGCCATAGAGACAAAGTGTCGAATAAGCAGCAGTGATACACTGCTTTTCCTTTAAAATTTGTGTTACTTCTCAAATTTCTTTAGTGAGGCAGGCAATATGGCACATACTGTTTTTGCTCTTAATCATCAAAGTAGTATTACTTCTTAGATTATTACATCATAGTATCTAGTCCATGGTGGGATGTTATTTAAAATCATATTATTGTTTTCAATTTTATTTCTTGGGCTGTGTAAATACATATAGTATGTATATTTGAAAAAAAAAAGAGAATCCTTATCCTTCAAGCTAAATAGTGGTTTAAGTGGCTTAAAAGTAGAGGAGAAAAAGTAAAATGAAATGGACAAAATAGTTCAGGTAAAAAAAAGTGTAAAAAAATGTTAAAGTGATTATTGTAAGTTTTGCAGAAGTGGAAAGGGTTTCTTTAATATCAGAAACATATATGTTCAGAGAAATTGCCTGTTTTTAATTTATCAGCACAATGACTATTGTCTAATTGGCTTATCTCTAAAGGAGTGAAGTCTTACAGTAAAAAGATGGTTAAGGAGAAATCATGTAGTTGATGACGTCCGTATAAAAGTGATGAACATTGCAAATGAGGATGTCAATCAAGAATTGAAATATCAATCAAGATGGAAATGCCTTAATTAACAGTTTTATTGTTTTTGTCTGATATAATCAATATTTTAAATGAGTATTTAAAAAACTCTTATAATTTAGTGTTTTGCACCCCCCTTTACTGTTATGTAACTATTAACTGTATAATATAATAAACTACCTTCCATTATGTCACTTTTTTATACTTAAACTGGTCAGTAAAGCAGAAATTGATTGTCAGATTATTTGGATCCCACCACTTGGATCGACAGCATGATGATTAAGAGTGAACACCGCAAATGGTTGAAGTGTAGTCAATTCTAACATATAGTGACCCAAGAGGATAGAGTAGAACTGCCATCACACGTTATCCATCGTTGCCGATTTATAGGAAAGCAGATGGTCACAGCTCTTTACCAAGGAGTGATGAGTAGGTTTAAACAAGCAGACCCTAATCTCTTCACAATTTCACTGGCAGAGCCTCTGTTACAATGATAGATACATAATAGTTCAGATTTCTACAATCTCAGAAATGTATTTCAGGATTGTCACTCTCTTCATATATAATGCTTAATTGCATGGATGACAAGAAAGAAGCAACTTCCTCTACAAGTGGCTACTGTTTGCTTGTGCTCTGGACACATAATCTCATTTAATCTTCACAATAACCCCTTGAGGGAGAGGCATTCAGAAGATCCAAATCTCCTCATAGGTAGACAGAGGCAGAACCCGGCTTTGAGACCGATGCTATTCTATTTCTGGAACTCGGTTATTTTCTTTTCTCTTTTACATGTACCTGAGAACCAGTGTACTAAAAGAAAAAAACAAGTACATATTGGCCTGCATCTGCTCAACATTTTATACCTTTCCTGATGTAGCTGACATCTCCTCCAGAAAAAGAAGTGTCTGGACACAAAGACAATTGTCAGAAAAGCAATTCTTCTACAATTTCGGAGTCAACAAATTGAAATGTGTTAGCCAAGAAGCACATGGACTGCTAAAAAGATTGCTCTTAGAAGAAGGATGACTTTGAACACATGATCAGGAGCTACCCATGCCCGGAAAAGCAGATGGGCAGTGAACAAGAGGAGGCACTCAATGTGATGCATTACCATCGTGGATGTAGCTACGGGCTCAAGCCTGGGAATGATGGTGAGGACAGTGTAGGCCTGGGCAGTGCTACTGTTGTGCATAAGGTCACTATGGATTGGAACTGACTTGATGGAACCTAACACAACAAGGAGGACAAGTTGGATAGTATTGGAATGGTAAATGGAAGTTAGCAGTTCAATCCTTTCAGCTTCTCAATGAGAGGAGAAGGGGATTATGGATCCTTTAAAGATGTACAGCCTTGAAAACCCTATATATGATCTACAGGAGATGGAATCTACTCAGCATAGTGGATTTCATCTGGGGTTTTAGAAGAAGCTTAAACATGAAGTGAAACAGAGTGGATCTTCCCCTAGCTTCTCATGAGAGCAACTCACCTTGATTCTAAGCAACTTCTCTTTGCAATGCCTTGCACTTGGGAGTGGGAATTAAATGAAGACAAAGGCACTACTCCTGTTCTTGAAGAGAGGAGTGTGTGATCCATTACTTAATAAACTATTATAATTCCAAACAGATTTATCATAAGAAAAAAATGTGATGGACTTGCAGTATTAATTCAGAGAAAACAGAAACTGAAAATGTTAAAAAGATCTGAAAACCAAAGAAAAGGAGCACAAAGAGAGTCAGGAGAATGTGAACACAGGGATTCTCTCTCCTTCTTGCATGCCATTTGCCTCATCTGTAAAATAAAGAGAATGGACAGGAAGACTGAGGACTTTGATATTTTTGGTGTAATTAATTGTGCAAGAATTATATTTTTGTCTCTTTCATTCCCTCTCTTCTCATATATGTATCTGTGAGAATTTTTCCAACAATTTATGGAAACTTTTACCTATATTTTTCCATGAAAAATTTAAACCTCTCTCATATAGTGTGAGAGAGTCAGCTGCCCACCCTTCTTCACAAATAATATGATTGAACTTGAACCTCGGCTACTAACTGGCATGTTCATCAAAATCTGCTCAGAATCTTTGATTTTTTTTTAAAATGGGGCTACTTTCAGGCTAAAATGTCCTTCAACAAGAAGTGATTTAATCTCCGAGTATATTTGATAGTTTCATAGGCATTAAAACAATAGCAGTGTGTATTTTCACTGAGTTTGTCAAAGGGTTAAGTATTAGACATGATGTATTACTGGAGAATGTCATCTGTAATGGATGAGGCTGGTGCCCTTAGAGCCAGGCTCATTGTGGGATATCAGAGAAATAGCACTGACATTCAGTCACCTCACTCCACTTTAAGGTGAAGGATCACTTTAGGCAAGTAGAAGGAACTGGAAAGTACTTATTTTAAGAAATTGCTCCCGTAGGTTCTAACAGATACCTTCTGTAAATGTTGGCCAAACAGTCCATCAATTCAAGAGCCAAAAATATTTCCTCCTTTGATTTATTTCAGATTCCCAAGGAAAGGGATATACCAGAGCTGGTGGCTAATGATGAGGGGGATAAAAATCTCTCTGTTTATTCACAGAGGATGTCAGAGACTGACAGCTTAACACAACACAAGGTCCATTTGGAAAGAGACCTTCATCAGCTCACAAGAATAGTTTGGAATATTGCCCATGCTTGGGTTTCTTTAAATTCTTGTATTAGAATTTTATTTGGTGAAATGAAGAAACAAAAAGTTTTATTATTGTCAGCTTTTTAATGAATGTGCAATAGTAAATTCCATTCACTTTAGCAGAAATACTTATAAAACTTCGATTTTAATTGATTTTTCCCATTGGCTATCATTTATACACCAAACCCAAAGCTAAATCTATTGTCATTAAGTCAATTTGGACTGTTGGTGAGCCTATATAGAGTTTCCAAAGTTGTACAACTATACAGGAGTGAGTGGCCTCACTTTTCTCCATTGACATTGAGGGCTTTGAACAAAAACTTGTGTCTAGTTATCCAACGTTAACTTGACAATGCTACTAGGACTCACTGAGGTGCAAATTCTAGCCACAGACAAGACACCCTAGGGGGAGAGTAAAATATAGTCATATGCACATAATTATTTGTAAATTGATTGCACAGAATATCCCATAAATCTTATATCATGCACTTCACAAAAGTCAGTCTTTTAAGAAACATGATAATAGCAACCAACTAAATCTATCAAACTCATCACCAAGTCTTGCAACCATAGGTTTAGGTCAGTGGAAACAGAGAAACTCTTCTTTGGACTTTCCAGGTCATTAACAGTTAAGAAGAACTACAAATCAATCAATGCAATTATCATATTACTTCTCTGCATAATATTTGTTAACATATTAGAATTGAATGATACCTAATAGGATGAATATAGGTAAGATAGTAGGAAACTACATTATTCCTAGAAATTCACTCTGAAATTCCTCTGTGCTCACTAAAACAATGCTTCCCATTACAGAAAGAAACTGGGTGTGGGGATGGAATGCTTCATGGCCTGGAGAGATGCTCCTGTTACTCATCTTTTGGTTCTCCAGCTGTTTTCTGAGCCTAAGACCCAAACGATATGATACAGCGCAGACTTGTTCCTATGAAACAAGCACTACAAATCTGGTAATGCCGGGAAAATGTGTCTCAGTGTGATGCTATTAATGGATCTGCATAGAAAACAGGTGAGTGGTGGTTAAAAAACCAAACCAAACAGCAAGAACAAAAACAAAACCCCTAATCCCCAACATCCTTTACCCCAAAGATACCTGGAGGCATTCTAAGAATACAAAGCATCGATTTTATCATTTCAAGTGATTCTTCTGCTTCTTATTGCTTAGACTGCACTAATATAGACTACCATCACATGCTTGTCAGTTCATCACATTGTGGTGGCTTGCACACTGCAGTGATGGTGAAGGCTGTGTAACAGGCATTTCAAATTCAACAAATGTCATGATGGTGGATAGGTGTCAATGAAGTTTCTAGGCAAAGAGGATTTATAAAGAAGGACATCAGAATATACTTTCAAGAAAAAAAACTAAGCTATTGAAAAGCTGATAGATAAGAGTGAAATTTTGTCTGACATACTGCTGGAAGGTCAATGCTTAGGCGAGGAGATAGTCAAAATTTATCTAGTCTACAGATCCTCCTGAAAGTCATGTCAGCCTTAATGGCATGGATAGAGTAAGGCTTCTTGGATCTTCATTTGCCTGTAAGGTCTGATGAGAGCTAAGAGCTACAAATATCCACTGCTTATTGGAACATGGAATATACTAAATAGAAATCAAGTCCAGTTTAAATGAAAAGATGATGTGGAATACTCAGAGATTAATATTCTAAACTTTACTGGATTAGAATGATCTGTAATTTTGTCATTTTGAATCTGACAATAATATGCTATACTATGCTGGGAATAGCAAATTAAAAGAGAATGATCACATTCATTGTCAAAAGGAACATTTCAAGATCTGAAATCTGTAAAACAGCAAGGAATATCATTTGATACTATTATTCAAATTCACGTACCAAACTTGGCTACTGAAGATGAAAGAATTAAATATTTTTATCCAATCATTGCAGTCTGAAATTGTTCATGTGCAATCAAGATGCATTGATAATTGTTGATGATTGAAATACAAAAGTTGCAACAAAGAAGGATCAGTAGTTGGAACATATTGCCTTGGTGATAGATATGATAGAGATTCTGTAAGAGAATGTTGCAGGACCAATTATTTGCTCTTTTGAGATATTTCCCCTCTAACAATATAAACAATGACTTTACATATGGACCTTGCTGGAAGGAACACAGGAATCAAATTATTGTGACTGTGGAAATAAATGAGGAAGTTCAATAGCATCAGTCAGAACAAGGCCAGGGGCTGTTTGTGAAACAGATCATCAATTGTTTGTGTGCAAGTTCCAGTTGAAGCTGAAGATAAATGAAACAAGTTCATGATAACCCACGTACTATCTTGACCATATACCACCTGCATTTAGAGACCATATCAATAATGGATCTGATGCACTCAATAACTAAAGACTAGAAGAGCCATGAGATGATATCAATGATATCATATATGAAGAGAGCATATGATCAGTTAAAAGGCAGGAAAGAAACAAAAGACCAAATTGGCATCAAGAGGGATTCCATAATTTGTTATTGAATTTAGAGTAGCTTAAGTAAATAGTGCATCTCCCCTAAGTGAAAATATTTTAAATATGAATGCTGGGCTATCAATAAGGAAGACCTCAGAAGAAAAAATACATTTGAATTATCAAACAACATAACTGTGCCATAATTTCAGGAACAGAACTGTGTTTCATTCTATTGCACAAGGGATTGTTATGAGTTGGAAGCAACTCAATGGCCCCTAACAACAAAAACAGGAGCCAGATGGCAAATCAATTTGTCTTGGGCAAAGTATCACCAAAATGCTCTTTAGAAGAAAGGATGACCAGGCATTGTCTCACACACTTTGGACATTTCATCAGGACAGTCCAGTGTCTGGAGAAGGACATCTTGCTTGGTAAAGAGGCAGATCAATGAAAAACAAAAAGACTCTCAGAGAGATGGTAGCTAGGTTGTCCCAAGACTAAGCAGTGTGTTTTATCTAAGGGTTCCTAGATAGTGTAGCCAGCTTGTGAACCCCTGGCTTCTAAGTATATATAAAAATGACACAAACATGCTTGCTGAATGTAGGGAGGACTAGAGACAATTGCTGATGAAGATCAAGAATTGCAGCCTTCAGTACAGATTGTAATTCAATTTAAAGAAACCCAAATTCTCACTGAGGTAACATCATGATAAGTGGAAAATGATTGAAATTGTCAAGAAGTTTGTCTTTCTTGAAACAGCAATCAATGCTCATGGGCGTGATCAAAGGACACATTGCATTAGGTGGGTAAATCTGCTGCTCAAGACCTTTAAAGCCAGTGGTTCTCAACCTGTGGGTTGTGGTCTCTTTGGGGGTCAAACGACCCTTTCACAGGGGTCACCTAAGTCTCTTAAAAAAACATAAATATTTCACAATATATAATTACATATTGCTTTGTGATTAATAACTATGCTTGAATTAGGTTTAATTCTCTTAAATTTATAATAGCAAAATACATCCTACATAGCAGATATTTAAATTATGATTCATATTTGCTACATATTCATGTAGCAAAATTACAACTATAAAGTAGCAACAAAAATAATTTTATGATTGTGGGTCATCACAATATGAAGAACTGTATTCAAGTGTCATGGCTTTAGGAAGGTTGAAAATCACTGTTTAATTAGCAAGAAAGGTGGTTAGTTTGAGAATTAAAGTGTGCCTGACCCAAGGCCTGGTATTTTCCATGGCTTTTTGCACATCTGAAAGTTGAACATTGAATAAGTAAGACCAAAGAAGAATTGATGTGTTTGAATTATAATGCTGAAGATTTTCAAAGTACCAAGGACTGACAAATGGACAAGAATATCTGCCTTGAAAGAAATACAGACATAATTTGCCTGAGAGGTGAGAGTGGAGAGACTTTTTTTCACACATTTTGCATAAGTTTTGAGGAGCGACAAGTTTCTGGAGAATAACATCACACTTGGTAAGTCGAAGGGCACAGAGAGAAAGAGAAATTCCTCAATGAGATGGATTGACACAGTGGCTGCTACAATAGGCCTGAGCACGTGAATGATGGTGAGGCTGGAGCAGGAGCAGGCAGTGCTTTGTTCCGTTTTGCATTGGGTCATAGTGGGTAGAATCTTCTTAATGGTATTTAATAGCAGCAGTAACTAGAACAGTAAAGTGAATGGGAAAAATGAACTAAAAGTGCTAAACCCCAGACTTCAAGGAGTGATTATGGAGGAAAATTAGTATAATGCAAAGTGCGAAGTATAGAATTAGAAAAATCAAAATATTTTATCAAAAAATAAAGAATATAGAATTCATGTACTAAAATATTATTCAATATCCAATCAGCTATGAAACTATACTATGATCAACAACCAAGGATACATTTATGAAGTTCTCATATAACCATGAACTGATGAAATTACTCTAAGATACATTGAAGATAATGCCATAAAACAAAGATCCAGAAATGGCCTAATACCAATTGAGATGCTTTAACTAATGAATGCAGTTATGGAAACAATCACTTGTGTATGCTAAGAAATTTGGAAGACACCTAATCATCCAACTGAAACTAAAACCAAAAGAAAGTCACTGTTAGGGAGTCCATTCTGAAGCACAGCCCATCTACAGGACAGAATTGAATTAACTCTGGGTTTTTGAGACTTTAGATCCTTGACAAAGCAGACAGTCTCTGCCTCCCATGGAGCAATTGATAGGTTTGAACTGCTGACATTTTTGTAAGGCCATTATGCACAGATCTCTCTACTGACAGGAATACACATATACATTTTGCCCATTCAAAAGTAAGATGAATCAGGTGCATATGAAAATTGTCAAATTATCATTATTAATACACATGAAACTTTGGTAAACACAATTTAAAAGATATTTATAACAGTAGATCCACATGGAACTGCTAGAAATAAGGAGGCAAACATAGAACATGGCAAGTGTTAGATGTATCTTGACTGAAAGCAAATGCGAGAAAGACCTTTACCTTCGTTTCATTGCTTACTCAAAGCACTCGACTGTGTTGTGATTGTTAGTTGCCTTCAATCAGTTCTGATTCAAGGCAACCCTATGTACAAAGGAACAAACACACGGCCCGGTCTCGCACCATCTTCACAATCGTTCTTATGTTTGAGGCCAGTGTTGCAACTACTGTGTCAATCCATCTCGTGGAGGGTCTTCCTCTTTGTCACTGCAATTCTACTTTAGTCTTTCTCCAGGCACTAGTCTCTCCTAACAACATGCCTACAGCACGGGAGACTAGGGCTGACTTGTCATCCTTGCCATAAAGGAGCGCTCTGTCCCTACCTCTCTCAAGAATGACTTGCTTGTTCTTTTCACAATCCTTGGTATTACAATATTCTTCGCCAGCAACGTAGTTCAAAATCATTGATTCTTTTTTGGTATTCCTTATTAAATTTCCAACTTTCACATGCATGGAAAAGCAATAGAAAATACTATGACTTGAGTCAAGCCCACTTAATCCTTAAAGAAGTCCTCAAAGTAACTTTACTTTTCAATACTCTAAAGAGTATTGGGGACAATAATTTACTGAATGCAATATGATCTTTGATCTCGTGAATGTATTTTTCCATGAGCATCGATTGTGGATACAAGCCAAATGAAACGCTTGCCAGCTTCAAACTCATTTATTATAAGGCCAACTATTGGTCCAGTTGTAAAGATTTGGGTTTTCTTTACATTGAGTTGCAATCCCTACTCAAGTCTGCCATCCTTGATATTCATCAGCAGGTGTTTCAAGTCCTCCTCCCTTTCAGTAAGTAAGGTTTGGCCATCTCTATATTGTGAGATATTTATCAGCCCTCCTATCATTCTGATCCAGCATTGATTTTTCATGTAATTTAGCTGTTGTGATTATTTGCTCAATATACAGACTGAACAAGTATGGTGAGCGCATACAGCCCTGATGCACACTTTTCCTGATTTTAAACTATCCAGTATGGCCTTATTATATTCACACAACTGCCTCCTGGATTTTGACATCTTCTGTTGGTACCATTGGTCCTTGTTCTTATGCTAGCTTCTGAAATGGTTGATAGCAAATAACATCGCACAGAGAGAAGAATCCTGAGTACTTCTCATCTGAAAACCTATGTCGACCAAGAGGCAATTGTCAAACATAAGGAGAGGACATTCCATTGCTTAAAATCAAGAAGATGTGTGTTAAGAGTGCACTCTTTCATCATCCTTATTCAAATTATATACTGACCAAGTATCTGAGAAGTTGGATTACATAAACAAGGAGGTGACATCAGAATTGGAAGAAGTCTCTGCAACTTATGTCATGCAGATGACAAAAATATGTTTGCTGAATGCCAGGAGGAATTTAAATCCTCGTGTTGAGTACAAGCACTGCAGCCTTCAGTATAGATTACAATTCTGTGTATGGAAAACAAAATTTCTTCACAACTGGACCAATAAGCAAAATTTTGACTACTGGAGAAGATATAGAAGCTGTTGAGGATTTAATTTTATTTGGATTCATTATCAACATCCAGAGGAATAACATCAGACAAATCAAACAACTTATATTGGGAAAACCTACTGCAAAAGACATCTTGAAAGACAAAACAAAAATGTCATTTTGAGAACAAAGGTGCACCTGATCCAAACGTGGTATTTTCTGTAACCTCACATAGATGCCAAAGTTGGACAATGGATAAGAAATACTAACGACTAATTTATAAATTTTTATTATGGTGTTGGCATACAATATTGAATATATTATGTATTGCAAGACAGATAGCAAATCTTTCTGAGAAGTAAAACCAGAATGCTTAATAGAAGTTGCCCTGGTGAACCATCATCCTGTTTGCTTTGAATATGTTATCAAGAGGGATCTATTCTTAGAAAAGTCCATTATAATTAGTAAAATAAAAGATCATTAAAAAAATAAGAAGTCTGAACCTAAAAAAGATGGACTGATTTAGTGCCTACAACAATATGATCAAATATAACATAAATTATAAGAATGATACAGGACTGGACAATGTTTCATTTTGGTATAGATAAGATTGGAATTGACTCTATGAGTTGGAGTGAACTCAACAGCGTCTAATAAAAACTTAGATCAAGAACTGAAAAACAATATAAAAAGGACATTTTTGATTTGGAAGTTGTGTGGGATTCTCTACCTAATGTCCACTACATAAAGTTGACAGCTAACAAAAGCAAAATCTCCAATTGACTCTCATCATGTAGATGTAAACACTTAAAGAGACTTGATAGATCAGGGTCGACCTGTACTTTTGAGTTTTTGAAGTTGTAAATCTTCATGGGAGGAGAAAGCTGTAGAGTGACTGGTGAGTTTGAGTGACTGACCTGGCACTTAGCAACCTATGCATAGTAGCTCACTATACCACCAGGAATACTCATTCAAAATTGCCAGGAAAAAAGAAAATCCAAGCTTGATATGCAGCAACCATTATTGATAAAGGCCATTCCACATAGGTAAACTTCAAGTTATAATTCAAATTGCATGGGTTCTAGAAACTGAAACTTTAAGGTACCTCATCCATAATCCTAACATTCAATTTTTTAAAAAGTATATTGATGTCCTGAGTGAAAGATCGAATGAATTAAATTTCTTATCACCCTTCTATAGGTGAACATTTTTAATAGACCTATCTGTTCATATTATCTTTTTTAATAATATTATCTTATTTTCCCCAATGTGCATAATGCATTTTATGTCAATATAGACTATTTAAAATATCTCCATGATTTTGACTCATCTAATTATAATTTCTAAATCTACAAATTTGAACAGTCACAGCATTCCTCCTTGCAAGGTCATTGAATTGTTTCTGATGGGCTACCAAACTGCACACCATTCTATTGATTTGGGCCAATGGTGACTTGATGTCTGTCTGAGCAGAATTGTGCTCCACATGGTTTTCAGTGGCTGAGGTTAGGAAAGTAAATTACCGGGGGTTTCCTCTGACTCTCCTCTGGGTGGGTTTTAATGGGCAACCTTTCAATTAGTAGTCAATTGCTGAACTATTTGCACCATGGAGGACATCTGTGTAGAATATAGGGAAGTGGATTCATTGTTATAGTAAGTAGAGGTCTATAGACACAGCCCAAATTTAGTTATTGGGCATTTACCCTTTCTTCACATGATAATTTGTTCCAGATAACTTGTTTTCCTTATTCTTATGAATTCTGGCCCCTGAAAAATGATAGTTACATTTTATTTCCTACACAGTTCAGGGTATTAAGAACTAGAGAATTCCTTGAGTCATGTTAAGTGATCTCATGAAAGAATAGAGTATGATTGAGGTTAAAAAAAAGATTTTTTTTGAACACAGTGGATAGAAATCAATCCCATTTTACAACATATCCACTGCCCCTTGTCAAGAGGGAGGAGGTTGGAGGTATGATTTCTTACCATGTAACAAATGGAGAAATCTTTGGAGAAATCTTTTCCAGTAGCAAAACACTTTGTCTATACTAGTTCTGCTAATGAAGTATGAGAGTCTCATTTCATCACCAGGGTTAGCTGATAATAAAATTATAATAACCCATTGTTTATATACTTATTTAATCTTTTTTTTCTTATTTAATCTTTGCCAGTCACTGTGACCCACTGACTTTATGAACAATGGAAAGTGCATAATATAAAATATCTAAAGTTATTATCTTTCAGGGCATGATAAAAACTTGCTGAACCTAGTCACTCAGGAAATGATTCATGTATATAAGCTGATAATTTATAAATGCTCACTTAAATAGAAAAAGCAGTTCTTTTAACTTGTCATGCATAGCTTCTTTATTCCATGTTATTCCTTCAAATCAGTATTTCTACAATTTTTTTTCAGGCAATAGCTGGAAACTTCTGCATTCTGTTTATATGGTCCTTGGCATCTCCAAGTCTTGAAATTTCTTTATCATTTTGATCATTTCCCATATTCCTAATTCTAAGTGTTTCTCCATGTAGGAGCTGTTAATTCAACTGTTTTCTGCTTTCATTATTAGGAAATACAGGCCAAATGAAGACTTACAAAATGCTTTTGTCTATCTCACATGATATTATTGTCACTTATGCATGGATTCGACCTAATTGCATAGGTTTGAATCCTGAATCTTACTTGAAAACCAAATAGCCTTTAGGAAAATTCTATTTAGCATTTTTAACCGAGGTTTTCTTATTTGTAAATTAGGGATAATATTAGCCTCTATTTGAGGCAATTGTGAGAATTGAATGAATTTATATATCTAAAGCACTTAGAATTGTGTCTGGAAAAATAGTAAGTTATTATTGTGGGAAAGTTCTATATGGAAAAGAGCTTAAAGAAATTATATTAACCAATTATGGAGTCCATTAAACTAAGCATGAATGTGGACAATATCCCATTTTGCATTGGCATCCCACTGGAGTAGCTATCCATTTACCTATAAATAACATAAAAATACAGGCAGTGAAAAAGCAAGTACTTTTAGTACTTCTATCTCCCATTTCCAAACGTATTCAAATTTCTTTTCTCAACCCAACTAATTGGGGTAAGTTTGGGGTATATTTTATAAGGCCCCAAAACTAAACTTACTGCCATCAAATCAATGCTGACGTATAGGACCAGCTAGAACCTGCACTGTGAGTTTCAGAGACTGCAACTCTATGCAGGAGGAGACAATGAAAAACCAACACGAAGCAAAAGAAGACCAAACAATCAATGTCATGGAGTCAACTCTGACTAATTGCCATGCTTTCTGGCATAGTAGTACTGTCTTTGTAGGCTTCCGGGGTTGTAATTCTTTGCAGGAGTAGAAAGCCTTTTCTTCATACCAAGAGTTGCTGGTGACGTTGAACGGCTGACTTTGCTGTTAGTGCCACTTCACTGTTATAACCACTCTGTCACCAAGGCTCCAGTGCATTTTATCACAGAGGATGGGAATTCAAAGTGCTTTGAATTTTATTTTTTATATCCTACCCTTCTTCCTTTATTAAAATAGCTGTCATCAATATGGCTTCAGAGCGATAGGTTTAATCAGATCTATACTTTTATCTTACTGTAATGTGGAATATAAGAAATTTCCATGTGGAATAATCTATTTTATATTCTATATGTATTTATAAACTAAAATAAAAATAAAATTAAGACAAGCCAAATATCCTTAAAGTAAACCAACCACACAAATCCCAGAACTTGAAGATATTGCACCAAAAATTTGATTCATGGATTTCTATAACTTAGAAAAACTATGCTGCTATTTTATCTGATAGTCAGTCACCAGCTAAATTCTTAACCACATTTTGCAATAGCACCTATAGGTTTCTTTATGGATGTAGAAAGACTGTAAACACATATTTGTTCAATGAATTCATGCCTATATGAACTGTAAACTTGATGGCAATGTTTTATTTGTACCCTTGTACAAGAATAACAAGGCCTATGACCTTGTTGACTTTCAAATGATAAAGTGCAAGCCTTCTTTGTTTTGTGATGAGATATGATTGTCTATAAATTTGTTTCTTTTGTCCCTCTGGACTAACACAGTTGTCATTGAGCTTGTTTTGACCCAGAGTGACATGAAGCACAATAGAAAGAAATACTCTCTGGTTCTGTACCATGCTCAAAATGCTTCCTAAGCTTGAGCGCATTGTTGCAGATAATGTGTCAATATAACTTATATAACTTATTAGCCTTTAGAGTAAAAGTACATGCCATTACATGCAAGTACAATAAAAATTGTAAAGCTGTTTGTTGTTAGTTGCTGCAGACTTATATAATCTGGTGTCAATTTGGGACTAAGAGGACTAAGAGTAAAGGGTGGAATCTAGTCTGTCAATTGGGTCACAGCCAATGTAGCCTCTGGTGAGCATGGCCTTCTCCTGAGGGTTCTGAGAACTCCTGTATTTTCTTCTTGGAGGTGAGAGATTCTCTCTCTTGGCTCACTCCCTTCCTAATGACAAGGCTCGCTCCCTGCTAGACATTTCTGAGAAAGCCACATGGCCTACCCTGAAGCAGTCAGAGATTAAGAGCTGAAGGAACTGTGTGGAGACCTCTGTCACTGCTGAGGTGCTTACAATGAATCTTCCAACTAAATCCACCAGACTTGCAACCCACTGGTCTGTGATCCTCCTGTATTCAGTGTCATTGCATGTGTTTCATGAGTCTGAAGAGACTGTATAGATTGGTATTGGATATCTGGGCTAATATTGGATATGTGAACTTGACCTGGACTGGAAAGGGATATTTTCTCAATATTCAATTGGTCTTGTATATGAAATTCTTTCCTAAACACATATGATTGTCTATAAATTTGTTTCTTTTGTCCCTCTGGACTAACACAGTTGTCATTGAGCTTGTTTTGACCCAGAGTGACATGAAGTACAGTAGAAAGAAATACTCTCTGGTTCTGTACCATGCTCAAAATGCTTCCTAAGCTTGAGCGCATTGTTACAGATAATGTGTCAAACTGTCTCCTTAGGGACCTTCCTCTTTTTAATAGTGTGCTAATGAAAGTGGACCTAGATGATTAGCTTATAACCAGCCATTATAACAACTTAAAATGGGGAAAAATAAATGCAAATGCCACATTTCCATCCAGGTGAGGATTTCAATTATGCCACATTGTCCAGTTTTCATCTCATCACAAAACAAAGAAGGCTTGCACTTTATCACTTGAAAGTCAACAAGGTCATAGGCCTTGTTATTCTTGTACAAGGGTACAAATAAAACATTGCCATCAAGTTTATAGTTCATATAGGCATGAATTCATTGAACGAATATGTGTTTACAGGCTTTCTACATCCATAAAGAAACCTATAGGTGCTATTGCAAAATGTGGTTAAGAATTTAGCTGGTGACTGACTATCAGATAAAATAGCAGCATAGGCTTAAAGGCTTGTCTCCAAACAAGGAGCCATCTAAGAGAGATGTCAACTAAGTCCACAGGAAATCAGCACATCATAATAGTCAACGAAGGACTGCAAGTCATAGAATCTGAAGCTGAAGGAGGGATCAGTGCTAAATTGTGAGAATATGGTGTGCAGAAGATAATTGTTGACAGTGGGAATGCAAGATTTATTTGTGAAACTACATAGTAAATAAAACTCCAGAGAACTTCCCTTATCTAAAATTCAGGGACAGGGGAAAAGTGGTCACTAAATAGAGTGCTTGGGAGAGAAAAGTCTAATAGATCAAAGGCAGAAATCTGAACTGAGCAGTGATAACTTTGTCAGTGGAGTTTTCCTATGATGCCGGATGTATCTGATCTGTGTTCTAAAATTTTCTATATTTTTCCTTTGTACTGTTTTGTTTGGGTTTTCTTCACTCATAGTAGAGAGTATCTTAGAGGTGTTATGTCAATGGAGGTCAGCCTATTGAAGCTGTGTTACATGCTTTTCCATTTTTTGGTATTTGAAACCCAGGATTGATGAACCTGTAGGGACAGCAAGTAGAATAAGGGGTTCAGGGAGAGGGAGATACAGTGATGGTGGCAAGGCAAAAAGGGGCACAACATCAAGCAGTCCATGTAGAAAAAGTTTGGTTGTAAACTGACTGTGATGGCAATTGGACAATACTGCTGGACACAATTGAAATTTGGAGGGATATGTTAAATGTATTAAATTCGACTAATAAAACATAGTGATTCTAAGAAACATTCTGAATTATGTTTTTAAAGAGATATGTGTTAACTTATCTCTGCTCAGTGAATGGCTGCAAACAAACTCTCTTGCAACCCAAACCAAACTCGTTACCATCACATTGTTCAGAGAGTGTTGAGCTGGGAAGCACCAGTTATGCAGTTTGAAAGCCTCAGCTGCATCACAAGAGAAAGAGGAAGTTTTCTACTTGAGGAAATATTTACAGTTTCAGAGTCTCACAGGGGCAGTTCTACTCTGTTCTATATGGTTACCTGAAGTGTTGAAGTTTTTGCTGCACAAAAGTCAGCTATAGATATAGTCTTTAAGCAAAAATTAAATTAATAAAGACAATTTTATGGGGAAGTGGTTTGAGGAATGGAAAATTGATTTCAGAAGATAGATAGAAGATATAGTAGCATCATATTTTGATATATACTTCTTTGCTTCATAGAGATTTCTATAATTTTGAAGCATGATTTTTTTGGTCTTTCTCCTCCACAAACAATGGAAACAGAAGTACTGTCCACTTTTTTATCGACTCTTTTATTTTCAGGGATTGGTTTTCTAGACCCCCTAAAAACACATGAGTACAGGCAGATATGGAAGAGACATGAGACTAAAGAGGTCTGAAATGATGATTTTCTCTCTGTGAAAGATAGTTTCCTTGAGATCCATAGACTTTTTGTGAATGGATAATGCACCAGGTATAGACAGCAATTGTGAGTCTATTTGTTACAGTAATATGAATATATGGTTAACTCCTGTCTATTTGCTGCTGCTAGGTGCCATCAAGTTAGTTTGGACTTACTACGAACCGAAATACAATATACAATAGGACTGAACAAGGTGCAGAGCTCCTCCATCCTACCAATCACTGCTATGTTTGAGCTAGTGTTGCAGTCACTATGTCAATCCAATTCTCTGACATGCTACTTCTTTTTTGTAGTCCTTTTACTTATCCCTAGTAGTGTAGTGGTTATAATTTGGGCAAGGCCAAGCAGTTGGAAGCACCAGCATTTCTGTGGGAGAAAGGGCTTTCTATTCTCATAAATAGTTACACTCTGGGAAACCAATGGGGGCATTTCTACCATGTCATAGCAGGTCACTATGGATCAGCATTGACTCAATGGCTGTAAGTTTCTTAATTTTCTATTTTACCAAGCCTGGTGTCCTTCTCCACAGATTAACCTCTCTTGTAAACATGTCTAAAGTACATGAGACAGTTTTCCCATATTCACTTCCAAGAAGCATTATGGTTGTATTTCTCTAAGACAGATTTTTTTGCTCTTCTAGTAGTTCACAGTCCTTTCAATATTTTTTGCCAACACCATGATTCAAGTACACCAATTATTAGGCAGTATTTTTTACTAATTGTCCAACTTTCATAAGTATATGCGACATTTGAAAATATCCTGACAGGATCAGGTGCACCATCATCCTAAATGATATCTTTCCTCTTCAGTTTTTAAAACAATTTTTGTGTAACAGATTTTCTCAATTCAGTATGACAATTGATTTCTCGACTTCTACTTCTGTGAGTATTGCTTGTGGATCAAACAAAATGAAATTCTTGATAACTACAATATTTTCTCTATTTACCATCATATTGCCTATTGATTTTTCCCCCCACTGAGTTGTAATGCATAGTGAAGACAGCCTTCTATATGCATGATCAAGTGCTTCAAGTCTTCACTTTCAGCAAGTGTGGTTATATCATGTGCATATCATGGGTTATTGATAAGCCTTCTGTCAATCTTGATGCCAACTTTTTCATGTAGACCTGCTTTTCAGATTATTTACTTAGTATACAGATTCAGTAATTATGCAAAAGAATACAACCCTGAAGCACCTCTCCCCTGATTTTAAAATATGCACTCTTCCCTTGTTCTGCTCAACATGGCTACCGCTTAGTCCATGTATATGCTTAATTACATAATTATATATGAAGCTTTCTGGAATACCCATACTTCTCAATGTTATCCATAGCTTATTATGTCTTTTCACAGTCAATATAGCACATGTATGCTGGGCAGAAACAAAACCAGTGACATAAAATATATTTATAATGAGAAAAATATCTGGGAATTTGGGTGATCACAGGCTAGTAGGTGAAGAGTTGTATGCATTCAAGGTTGGCAGAAACATGGCCGAGTACCCATAGATTTAAGGGTCAGCAACCCACATGCACCTCTAATCATAGAATGTGGGATCATAGCAAGTATCAAAGAAAAAAGGGGCTGAAGAGAAAAATGTTCAACAATATCTCAGAAATGACCACACTCATAAGCAGATATCAATAATCTATGCTATGATTGAGAGGCTGGACACCATCCTTCCTTTCCTACAGGGATAATAAGATGACATCAAAACTATCACCAGTGGATGCTTTTCTGTGTTTTCAATGAAGATTCATCTAATATCAGAAATGATGTCTTTCTTGAATCTAGTTTGAATTTTGAACAGTTTTCAGTTGATGAACTGCTGGTACACTTGTTGTACTAAATTTAACCTGCAGGTGATAACTATATTTGAAAATTTCCTTGTTCTATTGAATCCTCTCTTATTGGATTGGCCACAGATATAGATCTCTTTTAGACAGTTGGCCTGGTAGATGTCTTTCAAAATCTTGGTACATATTAGTGAGTGTTTCCAGTGCCTCAACAGTTGTGGAAACATTTGAATTTGTATTCAGTCAATTATTGACACCTTATTTTTCACTAATGCTTTTAGCGCAGCTCAGACTTCTTACATCGCAAACAATGGTTTTTGATTGTTTGCTATCTCATGTAATGGTTGAATATTGAGCATTTCCTTTTGCTCCATTCACTTTGTATATTTCACTCACCATCTTTTGAGGTTTTCTGCATTATTCAATATTTTGCCCACAGAAATCTTCAATATTGTAACTTGAAAATTAAATTATTTCTTCTTGTATTTTAGCTTTATATATGCTGACTGTATTTTCTTTTTTAGGTTTTCTAATTCCATTTTGGCTCCCTAACTATATTCTACATTTTATAGTAATTTTTCATTTTGTCTTCTAGAACAGACCTTTGAGATTTTGTATTTCAAACTTTTATTCATCACTACTTTTATTCAAACAGCTACTTTGTGTTTAAAAACAAGATTCCGTGTCTCTTTTGATATCCTCTTTGTTATCATCTTTCCTTTCTTTTTAATGACTTTTGCTTTCTTCATTTATGATGTCACAGCATGTCATGTCTGCTATCATTTGTGTTCAACAGATAAAATCTGTTCTTGAGACATTACCAAGTTCTAGTGAGAAAAAGTCAAGGTCATATTTTCATTCAAGTGTTAATTTACTTTTATTTAACATCATTCTGAACTTTATTATGTGCTCCACATTCAACTGCTGGCTTTATTTTGGTTGATGATATTGAACTTCTCCATTGCTTCTTTGCACTCTCACTGCTATGGAATTGATGTCAACTTATCTATAGCATACAGGATAGGGTAGAACTGACTGACACTTTGAGTTTCCAAGATTGTATCTTTGTATCTTTTCTGGACTCTAAGACTCAAAAACTTCCTTCAGAGTAGCTGGTGGTTTGGGGCTACCATCCCAACTTGCAAGTCCCCTACACTATTGAGACTACTACATATAAACATGCAGTTATTCCTGTGTAGTCCATTTGGTAAAATTCATGATTTCATTTGCCATTTTTATATTTCACAAAACATATTATTCATATAAAATACTAACGATAAAGCTATGAATCCTGCATTTTCCAGAATACTTAATTGTGTTCATGGGGAACGTTTTCATGGATGAAGAGGCAGTCAAAGGATGAGAACAAGGGAATGGGTCATGATTTAATATCAGGAAATGTGTGCATCTGGTTGAATGTTTTCACTATACTTTTTCAATTTGTATGCTGAGTAATTGATCTAGGAAAATGATCTGTGTGAAAAAGTTTGTGATATCCAGCTTCAAAAAAGTTTTATTAATAACTTGTGATGTAGAGGTGACACAACATTTGTTGTTGAATGACTGAAGAGGAATTGACACAGATGCCGATCAAAATCAAAATTCCTTTAGTAGGAATTGCAAATTAAATTAAAGAAAATACAAATCTTCACAATTGAATCAATAGATAACATCATGGTAAAGCAATAAAATATTGATATGTGAAGGGTACCTCTTTTTCTATCTCCTCTTCTGTGGTATTATCTGATATGTACAGCAGTCTGATAGACTTCTTATAGTTTTTCATGTCAATGTGGCAAATTATACTAATGGTCTTTCATATGTTGAACCAAACCTGCATCCCTGTTATAAACCCCATTTGGTCATGGTGCATTATTTGTTTTATATACTTTTGCTTTCCATTGGCCAGCATTTTATTAAGGATTTTTACATCAGTGTTTATTAGGGATATTTGTCTATAGTCCTCAATTCTTGTGGAAACTTTTCTCAGTTTTGGTATCAGTGTTATAAAAGCTTCATAGAAGGAGTTCAGGAGTTTGCCATCTTTTTTTGTTTTGAAAGAGTTTGTGTAGAATTGGTGTCAGTTCTTCTCTGAATGTCTGGTAAAACTCTCCTGTACAGCCATCTGGTCCAGATGATTATTTTGTTGCTAATCCCTTGATAACCTTGTCCATTTCTTCTACTTTTATGGATCCATTAGGGGTAGTCTGGGGAAGGATTGTTTTTCCAAGAATTTGTCCTTGTCTTCCAAATTGTTGAATTCATTATAGTCCTTTGTAGTACTGTGCAATTATCCTTTTAATTTGATTGGGTCAGTTGTGATGTCCCCTCTTTCATCCCTCAGTCCTGCTATTGAAATTTTCTCCCTCCTTTCTTTGGTTAAGTTTGCCAGTGGTTTATCAATTTTGTTAATCCTTTCAAAGAACTAACTTTTAGCAACATTAATTTTTTCCATTGTTTTCTTATTTTCCCTCTCCTGAATCTCAGCGGATTTTTATTATGTCTTTTCTTTTGCTATTAGTGGGATTGTCCTGCTAACTCTGCTCTAGTTATAAGTTCTGATGCTCACCTTCCTGACACTATCACTGAAGACAAATTTGTGCATAAGCAAAGGTGGTGAAGAAAGCTGATGGTGCCTGGCTATTGAAAGATGTAGCATCTGGGATCTTAAAAGCTTAAAAGTAAACAAACAAAGTCCACAAGGATGAGGCGCACCAGCTTGTGGGACCACAAGGTGTTAGTTATCAGGCTTCAGGAACTAAAAATCATAACATTATGTACTCGTTTTCTTGATATGATCACTGATGATAAATGTGTGCATAAGCAAATGTGGTGAAGAAAGCTGATGGTGCCCGGCTATCAAAAGATATAGCATCTAGAGTCTTAAAGCCTTGAGTAAACAAGTGGCAATTCAGTTCAGAAGCAACAAAACCCATATGGAAGAAGCACACCAGCCTGTGTGACCACAAGGTATCCAAGGAATCTGGTATCAGGCATGAAAGAATAAAAATCTTATCATTATAAATGAGGGGGAATACAGATTGGGGACCCAAAGCCCATCAATAGGTGAAGCGAATCCTCTTACAAAGGGGCTACAGGGAGATGATCCAGTTAAGGCACAGTGTAGTAACAATGAAATATGCAACTTTCCTCTAGTTCTCAAATGCCTCCTTCCACTCACCATCATGATCCCAATTCTACCAGAGAAATCCAGCTACACCAGGGGATATACACTGGAGTTGGAAACATGAGGAATTTAGGATAGATGATTCCTCAGGACTAGTGGTGGGAGTGGTGATACTGGGAGCATGGAGGGATGGTGGAATAGAAAGGGGGAATCAATTTCAGGGATATACATATAACCTCCTCTCTGGGGTACAGATAACAGGGAAGTGAGTGAAGGGACACATTCGACAGTGTATGATATGAAAAAGTAATAAAAGCTTGCAAACTTTAATGGTTCATGGAGGATGGGGAGAAGGGAGGCAAGGGAAATACGGGGAGCTGGTACTGGGGGCCTAAGTGGAGGGAGGATATTTTGAGAGCGATGATGACAACAGGTGTGCAAATGTGCCCTGCATACAATTGATGTATGTATGGATCATGATGGGAGTTGTATGAGCTCCCAATAAGATGATTTATAAAAAAAAATAAGAAAAAGAAAACAATTCACAGAAAGACCATATGGTCTTCCCCATCATGAGACATGATGTCCCTCACTGAACCCAAACCACTATGAGGGGTAACAAAGGAGCCACGGTGTGGGAATTGTGCCTGCTCTAACCCCATCACATTAGGGCAAAACACTAAGGGCATAAAAAAGAGAAGCAAGGGTAACAAAGCAATGAAGTTCTCAGGGAATACCAAAAATAAACTTTCGGGACAAAGTGTGGCACCCCATCAAACTCAACTAAAAACAATCCTAATGGTCAAAAAACAGACCTGGAACTATTTTTAGACTTTTCCTTTTTTGTCATTTTCCTTTTTGACTTTCTTTCTGTTGTTATTTATTTAGTTAGTTGATTTTTGTCTTCCTTTGTTATTTTGTTTTGTTTTGCTTTGTTTTGTTTTTGTTATGAGTGTCTCTGCATGGTACTGCATAAACAATTTGGAGAATAAAACAATGGGACATAAGATTCCAGGAGTACTTGAGAGAAGGGGAGGTTATAGTTATAGAAAGGAAAGGGGTGGGGGCTCAAAAAACCAGGGACAATGGAACTAAAATTGATGGAGATAAGGCCATAGTGGGGGTTAATCAAGGTCAAATTAACAAGTGATTACTAAAACCTAAATGAAGGCCAAACATGATAGTGGGACAAGAAGAAAGTAAAAGGAACTTAAGGAAACAACTAGGAGGCAAAAGATATTTATAGAGTTTTAAATACAGGCACACACACACACATATATATGTATATATATATAACCATAGAGAAATAAGTCTATGCATTTAAATCTATATGTTAAGTGTTAAAGTAGCAGATGGACATTCCTTCTCAGCCCAAGTACTCTCTCAATGCAAGAACATTTTGTTCTAGTAACTCCACATTCTGTGATGCTCACCTTCCCAACAGAACTGTTGAAGAAAATGAGTGCATAGTGAAGAAAGCTGATGGTGCCTGGCTATCAAAAGATATAGCAACTGGTGTCTTAAAGGCTTGAAGATAAACAAGCTGCCATCTAGCTCAGAAGTAACAAAGCCCACATGGAAGAAACACACCAACCTGTGTGATCATCAGGTGTTGATGGGATCATGTATCAGGCCTCAAAATCCCAAAACAAAAATCATATCAATGTGATTGGGAGGGAGCAGGGCACAGAGTGGATATCCAAAGCCCATCTGTAGATAACTGGATGTCCTCTTACAGAAGGGTCACAAGGAAGAGATGAACAATTCAGGGTGCAGTATAGCACCAATGAACCATGCAACTTTTCATGTAGTTCTTTAATGATACGTTAGTGGCATCTATATTTTACCTTACAAATCTGAGTAGAGCAGAACATGTACACTGCTACAGATAAGAGCCCACAACACAGGGAATGCAGGACAGATAAACCCCTCAGGGTCAGTAATGGGAACCAGTAGTGTATGGGAAAGGTTCAGGAGAAAGAGGAGATTAATTACAAGAATTGATATATAACCCCTTCCCAGGGGAACAAACATCTGAAGAGTTCGATGAAGTAAGACAGTGGGTGATAAAAATATGAAAATTATAATTAATAATTTATTAAGCATTCATGAGGAAGGGAAAATGGGGGGGGGAAGGAAAATGAGGATCTGATATAAAGGACTCGAGTAAAAAGAAAAAACTTTGAAAATGATGATGGTAACATATGTACAAATGTGGTTGACACAAAGGATGAATGTATGGATTTTGAGAAGAGCTGTAAGAGCTCTTAAAGAGAGCTGGTGTCTTAAAGCCTTGAAGATAAACAAAATCCTAAATCCTAAAGTACTTGAGACCACGTATCGCTATCCTTACTTCTTTTTATTGTTAGTATTATGATGAAAGAAGTAAGGATAGCGATACGTGGTCTCAAGTACTTTAGGATTTATCAGTTTCCAGAAAAGTACACTATTCTTGGGAAAATAGAAGTTCAGAGGAAAAAAGGAAGAACCTCAACAATATAGATGGACACAGTGGCTGCATAGGTGGGCTAAAATCTAAAAATGACTGTGAATATGGTGCAGTAGTGGGTACTGTCTTGTTTTCTTGTGCAGTGTGCTCTTGTTAGTGTAATGGGTTGGTAGTGTAATGCATTGAGCTTCTATATCACCAGGGTTCCTATTTGGTCTCAACAGTAGCAAGACCCTGGTTCAGGAGGACACTATTATCCTCTTCTATTCTACACTGTTGATTTCTCATGTTGGGTTCTTTCTCTCTTAGGAATGTGAGCTCTTCTGCTCAAACTATATGTCAAACTCCCTTCCACCAAGCCGAGTCTTACCATAAGACTGGTTGGAACTTCTCCTTTGGGCTTCTAAAGCTGTAATTTTTAAGGAAGCAGAAAGCCTAAATTTTCTCACTCAGAGTGGTTGGTTGGTTCAATCTGTCCTTGTGGATAGAAACCCAGTGCGTAACCCACTAATTCATCAGGACTCCTCTTTTTAATCATACTCTATGTAAATGCAGTATTATAGGGAGCCCCTGAAACACTAATTAAATCTGTGCCAAAGGCACTCTTACGTCAAATATTTAGTTAACTTGGAACAGGCAGATAAGAAACAAAATTTTCAAGAATCAATCTTCAAAGATGACAGTTTTTATGCAAGTCTTTGTGTTCATCTGTCATATAATGTAAACATATCCTTAATGATGTGGAGTAATGCCTTGAGATATAGAGAGATAGTGAGAGCAATGACTTGAGCTTAAAGTTCCCAGATGTGTTACATCAAAGTAATAATGTTTAATATATCCTTTGATGCTTTATTTTCTTGTGCAATTTTTTTCTTTCAAAATATAGGTTCTACTGGGCATGTCTCTCTCTCTTTCTCCTGCAAATCAGTGAGCCTTCTCTATATGAAATATTTGACCAGGCAAATAGCCTCCCTTCTCAATATTTTCTTCAACATTTCAGGGAAATTACTCAGAACACTTATATCACCACTCACTGCTTCACCTTGCACTTTACTATTATATGAAATTTCCCTCGCTTTGAAAAGATTGAACCCAACCCTACTTAGAACTAATTCTTCATCCTAGTCACCTTCAATTGCTACACACGCAGCTTTTAAATCATTGAAAAGCCTTCAGGCCTTTTCTTGCACTAATGTAAAACTAATAGGCATATTATGCTGATTTTGATTGTCTAACCAAATTATCAATAGTTTTTCCATTTCAATAATTAAACCACTGCATTGCTTAGTAATAATTGTAGCTTTCATCAGGGCAGAGTCTTTCACATGCTCCATTGCTTCTGTAATTTACCAACTGTGGTCTGACACTTTCCCAAGCACAGTGGATGACAGTTCACCTATTCTGATTGCTTTCATTTTCCCACTTCTTTCCAGTTTTAAGCAGTTTCATTTTCTTTGATGCATTACAAGCATGGAAGCATATTTAAGTCTTGGAGGTGGAGCTCCAATAGTAAATAAATGAAAAAAATGTAAGCCAAATCCAAAGTTACTCACTAAACAGTATGATGGCAACATGGTTTGATATGAAAGGGGTGGGTTGTGCTCTCCTCAAGTAACTGAGCCAATGAAACTATTAATTTCTTTAAGAGCTTCATAAAATAATGCATGCACTTGTTGTAACTACCCATTGCGCTTAACTCAGATTCTTAATGAATTAGGCTTCATGGGGATCATTATGTAGTACTGGCTATCCATAAATCTGATGTTTTTATCCTGGGCAAGAAAATCTCTGAACAAGTGATTTAAATTTTTTCTGTCCATCTCTCTTCCAGATATAACAGAAAATTGATTTTCCTCAGTAGCTTCACTTTTCCCTTTTGTGGCAGCCATGTACTCTGATGTCAATTTCATGACAGGGAGTATTGGGGCTGGAGTCTTGCCTGTCAAACTGGAGATAGGCAATGAGATCTCTGTGTGGGCATTGTTTTCTCCTGAGAATTCTGGGAAATCTGGCTATATTTCCCCTTGGAGGTGAGAGATTAACAGCTCAGTCCCTTGGAGAAGCTCAATTAACAAGATGCGAGACGGACTCCCAGTGAGACATCCTGGAGGAGAAGCCACGTGGACTTACCCTGACGCAACCAGACCTCTGAAGCTGGAAGAGCCACACAGAGACTCTTGCCATTGCTGAGATGCTTGAGAAGTCACAGAGAGGCCACTGCCAGAACTTAGATGCTTCGACTGCCACTGAATACATAAGACTCTGTACCCACTGACCTGTGTTGTCCTGGTGTTGTTGCATGTGCTCTGTGAGTCTGAAGAGGACTTATGGATTACTATTGGACATATGGGCTAATATCAGATTTGTGGACTTGAACTGGAGTGGGTTAGGATGCTTTCTCAATGTTCCATTCCTCTTGTATATAAACCTCTCCTTTATAAACATATGCATGAGTATGACCAATACTTTGTCTTATGTCATCATTTGCTACTATTAATCCTTAGGTTTCAATGAAAAAAAAAAACAGTGGAGATGTTCAATAGATATCATCGTTAGTCAATGAGGGAAAGTGGTAATTTTTTTTCTAACACATCTTAATCAAGCACTTTTCCTAATTCTTTATTCTGGTTGACAGGTTTTTTTTTTTCAACTCCTTCAAAATTTCTACTCTCTGAAATTTTCCAAGACATTCTAATCTATCAATTGTTCCTGAATATAGTTATCTTCCTACCAAACCTAAAACTGATATTCAGACAATTTAAGGACACTCTTTTTTTCTTTAATTATTTTATTGGCATATCATACACCTCCTATCACAATCCATACATCCATCCATTGTATGTCAAGCACATTTGTACATTTGTTTCCTTCATCATTCTCAAAATATCTTCTTTCTACTTAAACCCTTGGTCTCAGCTCCTCATATTCCCTACCTCTGCATGCTCCTCTCCCTCATGGGCCCTTGATAATTCATAAATTATTATAATTTTGTCATATATTACACTGTCAAATGTCTCCCTTTGCCCTGTTCCCTGTTGTCCATACGCCAGGGAAGAGGCTACATGTAGCATTTTTTGAATCCTCAATGCCACTTCCAAATATATGTCACTTCTCTAACCTTAGATAGCCCTCTCAACTGTGGAGATATTCTTCTCCTTCCTGCTGGGCTGTCAGCAGTGGCCAAGAAAGTCACAAAATAAAGATAATTGGGTCCACTGCAATTTCATGCTAAGTAAACACAGACAGGTCTTCCCTGCTGTTCAGCAAACTTTGATTTATCTATTTATCTGTGGAGGATATATTCTCCTACAGTGACTCTTCCACATTATTAGTTCCCTTAGGTTGCTACCCCTTCCTGTGTCATCTGAAGGTCCCAACTGTCTATTTTACTGGCAGAATTAAAATCCCTGATATGAGTTTCTATATCTGTTTTAAAGTCTCAAAATACTTGTCTCAGAATCCAGTTCCTGCTGTCTGGCAACACATAAGCTTGCACCTTTTGTCTTTATTAATATTTTAACCAGCACATCTCATCATGACATTTTTCCTTCTTTACATCTAGTTCCTGTCTTTCAGCATTTCAAAATATGCAGTTCTACCATTTCTTTTATTTTCTTTCCCTGAGTCAATAAGCAAATTCTGATTCTCCTACTATAGAAAATTGAATTCTTATTCATCTTCTTTCTAAAATGACTTAATTATCTTTATGTTTACATTTTTATAAAATTATAGTCTTCTTTTGATTCTGCCAGGAATTCAAGCTCTCAAACTTTAATATGTACAATCATTTTAGACGGATTTCTTGAAATTCTGACATGTAAATGGCATATTTGATTTCGAAGGTTAGTCCAATGGTGTTTGGAGCTCATATTGATTAGCATCACAATAGCCTTACAGAGTAAAGGTGAAAAAGCGAGTAGAACATTTATGACAAATTCGTAGGCTAGATGAAGTAGGGAGGAATAGGTAGGACTAATTAAGAGCAAGTTTCAGAGTCTCTTCTGAGATTCACTTTGATCATTTCTTTCCTTCTTATCTGTTTACTGACCTTTTGCTTTCTTCATTAATAATGGCCTTGAGAGCCACCCAGAGAGCATCAGGCATCCTTTCATTAGTGCTCAATGCAGCAAATCTGTTCTTCAGATGCTCATGAAATACAGGTAAGAGATATTGAAGGGCATATTTTGGATCTTGTGGATTAATTTTTTTGTGTGTGGCCACCTTAACCTGAACTTACTTATAAGCAATTGAAGGTCTGTTCATAGTCTGTGGTCTTGATATTGAACTGCTCCATTGTGTCTGTGTCAGACAGGGTTCTCTTAGAGAAATAAAACCACTAGTAATTCTCTTTATATATTTATATAATAGAAGAATATATATAAGATAAGAAATTAACAGTTAACTAATCTATAAAGCAGCACAATTGCTTGGTGCAACCAATTTGAGTGAGACAGTAGACTGGCAGTCCTTGGAGTCTTGATTGCTGTCGACTAATCCTGTAGGTCACCACCAATCAGACAGATGACAGAAACCAACAGTCTCCATCTCAAGACATGTATATTTCAGGAGCATGGTGAAGCAGGACGTGAAGGAATTTCAACTCACAGCTCCACAGTCCACGATTAGGCGTCCCGCGGGTAGAGTTGCTGGGAGGTGGAGGCACAGGACGAACCAGGCAGCCTGCTGGGCTGAAGATCCAAAAGCAAGAGAGCAAGGGCAGAACTTGCCAAGCCTTTTCTATCCCCGCCCTTCCATTGATCGCGTGTGTTCACTGGCCATGTCGTCACAACACACCTACCTATCATCTTTGGCCATGTTGCCACCACAAGCTTACCTAGCACAATCCACCCCTTGCCAATGTGGCACATGTACACAATTATTTAGCCATATAAAATTTCCAGACACCAATGAAATCAAACTTATACTTAACATCAAACATCTATCATACTTATAAAAGAGAACACACTGAGTCCAATTGTAACTGATATATCATACATGAACAAAGAAAAGATATTCAATTAGCTTATATACTGAAAATACATGAACAATCACAAACCTCACTTTTGCAATTGATCACATGGTTGTGACTGGTAGGTAGAACTACCTTCTGCTACTATCCATTCTGTATTACCTTTGCCCTCAGCAATCACCTCAGCTGGTTGTGGTTTTTTGCCTGGTGGGGTGACCCAGACCTTCATTCCTAAGGGGTCTAGGCCATTAGATCCCTGTCATGATGGGGTTGCTGTAATTCACCATTTACTTTTATCATAGGGCATGATAGCACTAAGAGTTGGTCTATGGGATCTCCTGGATTCCAAACATATTCTTCTTTACCCCCACCATTTATAACACCAGTCCAATTTCTTCTTGGTAATCTGGGTCAATCATACCACTTAGTACAGTCTCAACCTTCCTGATCTATTGATCCAAAAGCATAAGAAGCCCAAAGTGGCCAGGGAGCATTCTCAGCTGCCAGTTCAGTGGAATCCGTGCTGTGTTTCCAGGTGGGAGAGTTCCTTCCTCAGGACCAGGACTTCCAGGCCCAAAGCACATAGGTTGCTGGGACAGGAAACAAAAGTGATGCAAGTGGGTCACTAGGAGTAATAGTGAGTGGTGCCACTCCAGTTTCCACCCCTTGGTTCCTGGGCCCATGAATCCTGGCTATTGGAGACACAGTACCATATATTGGCCACTGGTTTACAGAATATACAGCTTCCTGGAGAACACTTCCCAGCCCCGCAAGTTGTTGCCATGTAGTTTGTGCCACAGTTGTGTCTTCAGGAGCCCATTACATCATTCTATCAAGCCAGCTGCATCAGGATGATGAGAAACATGATATGACCAGTGGATTCCTTGGGCATGGGCCCATTGCTGCACTGAATTAGCTGTGAAGTGAGTTCCTGAAAGAAGGTTATGTGGGATGCCATGCCATTGGATGAGGCATTCTGTAAGTCCACAAATGGTAGTTTGAGCAGAAGCATTGCATGTAGGGAAGGCAAATCCATATCCAGAAGAGGTATCTATTCTAGTCAGAACAAAGTGCTGCCCCCTTCATGATGGGAGTGATCTTATATAATGAACTTGCCACCAAGTTGCCGGTTGATCTCCTCAAGGAATGATTCTGTAGCATGGACTTAACGTTGCTTTCTGCTGCTGGCAAATAGGGCACTCAGCAGTGGCTGTGGCCAAGTCAGCCTTGGCAAGAGGAATTCCATGTTGTTGTGCCCATGCATAACCTCCATGCCTGACACCATATCCACTTTGTTCATGTGCCCATTGTGCAATAACAGGAGTGGCAGAGGGAGGAGGAGGGCTAGTCTCCACAGTGCGTGTCATCTTATCCAATTGATTAATAAAGTTCTCTTTTTCAGAGGTAACCCTTTGGTAAGCATTCCATGAGACATGGTTACCTTGACTTTTTGGCCCTTTCAGAGAGATCCATCCACGTACTTCTTCCCCACACCTCCTTGTCACCAACCTTCCAATCATGTTCCTTCCAAGTCCCTAACCATCCAGCTAAGCCATTAGCCACAGCCCATGAATCAGTATACAATCACATATCTGGCCATTTTTCCTTCTAGACGAGGTATACTGCTCATAGTTCTGCCCATTGGGAGGATTTTCCTTTAATATTATCTTTTAGGGAGATCCCAGAAAGGGGCTGTAGTGCTGTTGCTGTCCACTTACAAGTTGCACATGCATATTGTAAATCAAGCATGACTTTACTGTTCTTCAGTTAAATTATCATAAGGCACTCCCCAGGAGGCCATAGGTGCAGACTGGGAGACAGACTGGAGTGGGGACCCTGGACATTTGGGCTACTTCTTCATGCAGCTTGCTTGTACCTTCAGGTCCTGCTCTGGCCTAATCTCGTATGTACCACTTGTATTTAACAATGGAGTGTTGCTGCACATGTCAAACTTTATGACTCTGTGGGTCAGACAATACCCAGTTCATGATGGGTATTTCAGGTTTCATAGTGACTCGGTGGCCCATGGTAAGGTGTTCAGTGTCCACCAAGACCCAGTAACAGGCCAGCAGCTGTTTTTCAAAGGGGGAGTAGTTGTGCAGAGGATGACAGGACTTTACTCCAAAATTCCAATGGTCTATGCTGTGATTCACCAGTAAGGATCTGCCAAAGACTCCACACTGCATCTTTATCAACAACTGACACCTCTAGCACCATTGGGTCAGCTGCATCATATGATCCCAGTAGCAAAGCAGCTTGCACGGCAGCCTGAACCTGTTGCAGAGCCTTTTCTTGTTCCAGGCCCCACTCAGGCCCTTTGTGTCGCTTGATAAATAGGTCGAAGCAGAACACCCAAGTGAGGGATATGTTGCCTCCAAAATCCGAAGAGGCCCACTAGGCGTTGTGCCTCCTGTTTCCTTGTTGGGGAGCCAGATGCAGTAGCTTATTCTCCACTTTAGTGGGAATATCTCGACATACTCCACACCACTGGACCCCTAGAAATTTTACCAAGGTGGAGGGTGCATGAAAATTTGTTGGGTTAATTTCCCAACCTCTTGTATGCAAATGTTATAGCAATGAATCTAAAATCTTTGATACATCCTCCTTAGTGGGTCCAATTAGCATAATGTCATCAATATAATGGGCTAGTGTGACATTTTGTGGAAAAGACAGGTAGGTGATCAAGGTCCCTTCAGACTAAATTCTGGCAGAGGGCAGAAGAGATGATTTACCCCTGGGTGGGGGGAATTGTGAAAGTATACTGCTGCCCCTGCCAGTTGAAGGCAACCTGCTTTTGGTGGTCCTTTGAGATTGGTATCGAGAAGAAGGCAAGGGCCAGATTAATAGCTGCATGCCAAGTACCAGGAGAAGTATTAATTTGCTCAAGCAATGAGACCACATCTGGAACTGCAGCTGTAATTGGAGTCACCACCTGGTTAAGCTTATGATAATCCACTGTCATTCTCCAGGATCCATCTGTCTTCCTTACAGACCAAATGGGTGAGTTAAGTAGGGATGTGGTAGGAATCACCACCCCTGTATCTTTCAAGTGTATGATGGTGGTACTGATCTCTGTAATTCCTCCAGGAATGCAGTATTGCTTTTGGTTTACTATTTTCCTAGACAATGGCAATTCTAATGGTTTCCATTTGGCCTTTCCCACTATGATAGCCCTCATTCCACATTTCAGGGATCCAATATGGGGGTTCTTCCAGTTACTAAGTATGTCTATTCCAATGATGCTTTCTGGAACTGGGGAAAAAACACAGGATGTGTTCAGGGACTCACTGGACCCACAGTGAGGCGTACCTGAGCTAAAACTCCATTAATAACTTGACCTCCATAAGCCCCCACTCTGACTGGCGGGCCTTCGAAACACTTTGGGTTCCCTGGAATTAGTGTCAGTTCAGAGCCATTGTCCAGTAATCCCTGAAATGTTTGATTATTTCCTTTCCCCCAATGAATGATCACTCTTAAGAAAGGCTGCAGATCCCTTTGGGGAAGGCTAGAAGAAAGACTAACAGCACAAACCTTCGATGATGTAGCAGGGTCCTCCTTCTAAGGGACCTGGCCTTCCCCTCATTCAGGGGCTGTGGGTCTGTTAACTGGCTCAGGTCTGGAAATTGGTTGAGCGATCGTGACTGTCTATCCCTCTGTTCACCTGATCCAGCATTCTTCTGCCTGTAGAGGTCACATAAATATTTAGTAGGTTTCCCATGTATTTCACTCCTACGGACACCATGACGAAGTAACCAATGCCATAATTCCACACGAGACAGGCTGCTTTGATTACTACGAACACCTTGTTGTCTATTTTAACCATGTCCACACTGTCTCTATTTATTCCATGCTGACACTTCCTCTCTATCACCACGGAGTCTAATCAGCCCCATTGTGGGCAAGTGTTGGAGTTCACTTAAGGCAGTTCCCACAGTTAATCCTAGTGCACACAACATAGCCATTATAGGAGTCTTCAGAGATGCTGGGGCCTACCTCACAAACTTATTCCTTATGTTGTGGTCAAGAATATGTCCTCAGGAAAGCCCCTTTTGGGGTCTATGGGAGTATCATGATAGATCCATTCCACCATACCAATTTCCCTCAGCTTTTGAATGCCTTCATCTACAGTGTACCAAGATAGGTCAGGCACCTCAAGTTGGTCTAATCTAGGCCATCTGGCAGCCCATGCTTCAGTGAACCAGCCAAATAAGGAGTTGGATCCTCTGTCTCTTAGCCCCTCTCGCTGAGACATTGAAAGAAGAGTCTGTGCTTAGGAGTCCCATATCCAGAAACTAAGACTGATCTAATATTACATTTCTTGCACCAGTTACCACACCGTCAGTAACCATTCCCAGGGATATTTCCCAGGCTTCTGCTTGAATGTATTTGAAAGCTCAAACAGTTCTTCGTGAGTATAGCATACTTCTTCTTGAGTAATCACCTTGGCCTCACCCTTAGGAGCTTTCTGTGCCTTAATTTTAGTTACAGGTCTAGCCGAAATTACCAAGGGTGAGGGTGTTTCCTGGGTGTTCTCAGCACTATCTTGTAAGGCATCTCCCTCAGACAATGGTAGAGATGCAGCCCCACCTGGCATTTCACCTTGAGTAATTTGATTAATCTGCTCAGGTGTGGGTAGTTTTGTTGATAGTGGATTACTATCTTCAGCTGGGAAAGGTGGATCTCTTATTCACTGGGCTGTTTCTAGCGGCAGCACAATATCCTCCTCTTCTGGATCATCAGCCCATATATTCCCATCCCATGTTTCAGGATCCCAATTTTTTCCTATCAATGCCCTCACTTTGGCTTCAGACACTGCTCTAGATCTGCCGTTCAGCTGACGTTGTAATTCAGCCACTCTCATAATGAGACTCTGGACCTGGTTCTCAGCAACGTCACCTCTTTTGCTACAGACAAGAAGGCTCTCCTTTGTAGCACAGGCCTTCAAGTTCATGAGTGGGCACTTGAGGCGTGCTTCTGAGACCCTGAGGCAATCCCTCTCCTTAATCACATAGTCCATTTTAAGGAGGACCAGCCAACCAGCCTCCTTATACTTGGCATCTTGACAAAAGCTGGAAAATATCAAAGATAGGATCTCCCAGAGCCTCTCCTTTAACCAGCACCCCATCTCCAGGTGCTCCTACTTT
Source organism: Nesogale talazaci (assembly GCA_004026705.1). Taxonomy (NCBI): domain Eukaryota; kingdom Metazoa; phylum Chordata; class Mammalia; order Afrosoricida; family Tenrecidae; genus Nesogale; species Nesogale talazaci. The sequence continues at coordinate 10,049 of PVJH01009745.1, read as the reverse complement.
AGTTATTAGCTTTGCTATCTCACACCAAGGACTAATAGAAGTGGCAGAATTACCCATGGCTTTAGGTACAGAATTAACATCACCAGTGCTCTTAAGACTAATCAGATTGGGGAACAAACAAAAAAACCCATATATTTTATTTTATTTCTCTAGAAGCACTCCTGGTACCATTTGGGTCACGCAGTGTTCTCTTAGAGAAACAAAACCAGGACACTAGTAATTCTCTTTATATATTTATATAATACAAGAATATATATAAGATAAGAAATTAACAGTTAACTAATCTATAAAGCTGTACAATGGCGTGGTGCAACTCACTTGCATAAGACAGCTAGTAGACTGGCAGTCCTGGGAGTCTTGAGGGCCATTGAGTAGTCCTCTAAGTTACCACCAATCAGGCATATGACAGAAGCCAACAGTCTCCATCTCAAGAGATGTATATTTCAGGACTGTGGCGAAGCAGGACTTGAAGGAACCTCAACTCACAGCTACACAGTTCACGATTAGGTATCCCACGTGTAGTGTTGGTTGGAGGTCGAGGCACAGGACGAACAAGGCAGCCTGCAGGTCTGAAGATCCAAAAGCAAGAGAGCAAGATGGAGCTAGCCAAGCGTTTTCTATCTCTGCCCTTCAATTGATCGCGTGTGTTCATTGGCCATGTGGTCACAACACACCTACCTATCATCTTTGGCCACATTGGCTCCACCTTACCTAACTTACCTAGCACAGTGTCTTTCCACAGATATAGTCAATTTGATATCTGTGTATTCAAACTGGGGAAGTCCATGTGTACAGTACTATTTGCAAAAACCCATTATGAATTAAAATGCTATCTTTTTTGACAACGTGTTCCACACCATTCTTATTGATTGTGATATTTCCAGTATTATGAATCATATGATTTTTCTTCTTAAAAATGGTAAATTTTAGTTCGTTCCAGCTCATTAATACCAGCATGTCAGTCTTTATGTGTTCTCTTTCATTATTTGACAACCTCAAATTATCCTTGATTCAAATTTTACACATCCAAGTTCTTATCATTTGCTGCTTTCTGCAGCTGTTTTTCCATACCTCCAGTTTTGTCTTATCAGCAAATGAAGATTCTGAAAGCACCACTCTCACAGGCTTTGCCATACTTATATCACCAAGGTCAACTTTAAGAAATTGGCTCTTTTCAGTCATAATTCAAGGGATTTTGGCTCACAGGGTCCATCCTTGGGCATTATCTCTTACTAGTCTGCTTCCATTCATTAGCCCTCCAGTTTCTGACAATGTTTCAAAGCTATCCAAATGGTTTTCAGTACTTCCTTTTGGGCAAGTGAGGGTGGAGTCCTTTTATGTTTTCTGTTTTGAGTCTGGAAGTACAATGAAACCTCTTCTCTCAGGCTAACCCTGCCAGCATTTGAAAGACCAGTGACATAACTTCCAGCACCACAGTAACAGAGAAGCCACCACAATGTGACAAATTGACAAAAGAACAAGTGTGTTGTAAAATTGAAGTGATAACGCAATGTTTCTAGGAACTTTTTGAAGCTCCCTCATACATGAACTGATGACTAGTGCCCAATAGAGTCCAAACTGGTCGCTGGTTGGTAACCAGGAGCAAGTAACCAAAATTGGCTTTAGGAGGTGCGAACTGCAAGTGAAAATTAGCATGGGTAGGTGTTTAGGCTTAATAATAATTTTTTTTGTCAACCTTGCAGTTTTCATTTAGAGTTCATTGAAATTGTCAAAATCCATGTGTTTTACAGGTTTCTATTTTCATGAGTTGATGAAATTTCTGTCAATATTCATTCAGACCTTTGAGTTTATAGATGTTAAATCAAAACTAGATGTATAATGAGTCTTCATTGGAATAAATTGAAAAATGATCAGAAAGAGAAGGAAAATTTTAGAACTAGATGATATGATTTTAGGGGAGTGGTAAAAGTCTACAACCCAGTGACTATAGGAGTGTTAAAGTCGATGCCGAGTTTAACAAAAGAGATCCATTTCAGACATTGCTGTGAGCTCTGGGGGCATATTTGTTATGACTTGGGCTGAAATCTGCAAGGTCAGCAATTCCACACTGCCAGTGGCTCTCAGGTGGAAAGATGGGGTTTTCTAGTCTTAGACAGAGTTACCATCTCTGAACCTCACAGGGACAGTTCTACTCTGTCATACAAGGTCAACATAAATCAGAATAGAATCGAAGCAGTGAGTTTGTGGTGATTTTCTTTCTGGCTAATAGGAAGGGGTCTTCATTCATTCTATTCTTGGTGAACATTGGCTTGTAGCTGAGTTTGCAAAAGTTTCCCAATTTATCAAACCTAGAGAGCTGGTTCAAGACGGAGGGTCAATGATCATTTCCTTTGGGGACAACAAGTTTTCTTCTTTCTTTCTTTCTTTCTTTTTATTTCTTTATTTATGTTTAACATACTTATTCAATCTGCATCCTGACAAATAACAGGACTATATGAAGGAGAACATGACATCAGGATTAGAGGAAGACCTATGAATCTACAGGATGACAGGTCCTTTCTTGTGGAAGCAAAGAGGAATTGGATCATTTCTGATGCTGCTTGCAAATGACAGCCTCACTATGGATTTGACCTCAATGCACACAAAACAAATCTTTTCACAATGGAAACAGCAATCAACATCATGATAAATGGAGCAAATGGTGAAATTGTCAAGGATTTCATTCTATTTTATTTTTACTTATTTATTTTTAATCTATAATCATTGTTCATGGAAATAGCAGCCAAGAAATCAAGTGATATATTACATTGAGAAAATCTACAAAATAACTCTACTGTGCTTTAAAGTATATATGTCATTACTGAAAAAATATCATTGGAAAATCTATGAATGACAGCAGAATATTGCCCGTTATAATGCTGGAAATGTTGGCAGGCACTAAAATATTACTGAGAAAGAGCTGTCTCTTCAATTTTGCTGAAGCTGGTCAGTGCCAATGAGTTGGTTAGGACCCAACAGTGTATGGTTCTGAACAAACCCCACAATTTTTCTATGACTGAGCCTCTTGTACCCACAGTGTCAACTTATCTTACTGAGAGCCTTCCTCTTTACCACTGCACTTTACTCAATACAAGACTTTTCTTCAAAGAGTGGTCTCTCTGGTCCAAAGTATATGTCCAAAGCATATGAGATGAAGTCTTGCCATCCTTGTTTCAATGGAGCACTTTGGCCTCCCAAGACATAAATATCTGTTAATTTAACATCACATGGTACTTTCAATATTCTTCTCCAGCAATGTGCATGCATTAATAATTAAAATATTAAGTAGAAGAAATATGAAGTAATGAAAATGCGCCATTGTCAAAAGTCAAACTGAATGCTTGAAGATTAATATCCTACACATTAATGACCTATAATAGACTGGCATTTTTTCATTCTATATTGGAAAAGCATATGTTCTACTGTGCCTTGAAGAACAAGTTGAAGAATGAATAAACCATGTGGAGGCCATAATTTTCCTCCTCTGGATACACATACTAAAGCATATTCTCATTCCTCAGTGATTCTTCTCCATCTTATTGCTAGGAGGCAGAAGACAGATATGTCTCCAACATTTATCATTATTTCACCCAATTCTGATAGCAACAGTTCTTTTCATGTATTATACCCTGTTGGGTTTGATAATGGATACAAGGAAGTCACCAATAATACTCACAATTCTGTTGTTCATTATGGAAGTTAAGAGGGTGCCACAAACTAGGTTCAAAAAAATTCACATCAACACTTCTCAGCCAACAGTCAAGTCTGTCTCTAGTCCTCAAGCTTTCTGTCATATGGACCCTTGGTCTCTATTTCCAGGGGCTAGTAAGCCAATCTGCTTCTGTACATCATAGGCTTGTAGTCTCAAAACTGATCCTCTGGTATGTCTCATGTTTTTCTTGCTTCAGCCTCTAGTATTTACCTGGTTTTTAGCTCTGCCCCAGCCTCTCCATACAGTTGACTCCGGAACCTCTGGTTATCATTTTCTCTACTACAGAGATCTTGAATGTTCTCAACCTGTGTCTTTTTTTAATAGGTTGTCCTGGGATCGAATTCTCCTTCTGCTTCATAGAAATCCATTTTATATAGGGATGCATTTTCTTTTCTTTTTGCAGACTATCTTCCTTAAGTGATTCAGTTGCAAACAGTCTATTGTTTGAGATATACAGGCTAGACTTCTTGTGCACACATAGCTATCTTCTTGCTAGTCGATAAATGATGGCTGATTCTTCCTTTAGTCATAACTCTTTGAGAAAGGTTTGGATGACCTCATGTCCCCAAGGCTGTGGCCGAAGTTCTATGAAGCACAGTTCTGCAGATGCACATTCATCCATGTAAGTCAGAAGCAACTAAATGGCAATTTTGTTTTTGATGGCCTCATCTTATTCTGCTTGCACAACGACCTCTTGACCATATGTCATCTTCACAGTTGTTCTTATGTTTGAGCTCATGGGTTTGACTGATCGCTGCCAGTGCATCACTTGGAACCCACCAGATACTCTCAGCCCTGCTTTGTGGTCCACCTGGAGAGAGAATGAGTGGGGGAAGAGAACATGGAGAAAGGGAGAGGGAGAGGAGTTGGGGGAGAAGATGCAGTTGAGGGGTAGTCCTTCTTGTTCTTTTTATAAAAAATGAATTCTTTCATTCTTGGAAGACAGCAAATTCAAACTTCAACTGAATTGAATATATATGTATGTATACACACATCTGAGCAATTACTAAAAGAGGAGGCTTTCTATTCCATAGAGTTACCACCTCAGAAACCCCCAGATGCAGCGCTACCTGGGGAGTCTTGACAGTCCTGTAAGGTCACCCTAAGTCAGAGGAGACTACATGGCAGTGAGATTTTGGTTTATGAATATGATAATATGTTTCTGATAACTTACTGAATTACTTTTGTATAACTTACATTATGGTTTCTGTGATACATTTCTATTATCAATGTCCCTGGGAACATGTGACTTTCAGAAAATGAAATTCCAGATGGCAAGAAAACATTAAGGGTTAACTTTGTATAAGGGTTAGTGGAAGTGTGTCTTAGAAGTCTTAATTCTATGACTATCTGGTCCCAAACAAAAGAAGCTTTCCAGGAAAGTTGTATCACTGACACGTTTCCAGTCTTATCAAGATAGCCCCATGTTTAGCTTCTCGCCCAGAGAAAGGATAGCACTGGACCCTGGTGAGCAATAAGTGAAACTGAAAAGTCCAATCCATGTCTTCTGACTTGTTATAAGGTATGCTAATATTATTATATATTTTTACCTTTTTACTGCCTCTATTGCTTGTTTGAATTATCTTAAGCTTCTATAACAGAAATACTGTAAGTGGATCATTTAACAAACACACTTATTCCCTAACAGTTTCAAACCAAACCCACTGCTGTCGGGTTAATTCTGATTCACAGTGACCCAAGACAATCAGGGATAACTGCCTTTGAGAATCTGAGTGAAAAGCCTCATTTTTCTCCCACAGAGTAGACTGGTGGTTTCAAACTGCTGGCCCTGCAGTAGCAGTCAAGCAAATAACCACCAAGTCACTGGGGCTCCAGTAATAGTTTAGGAGAATAGGGTTTCAGCTCGAAGAGAAGCTCTTCTCTTTCTACCTGCTCTGGAGGAAAGTCCTTGTCTCTTTACAACATCAGTGGCTTTGATATTCCATGGAGATCTCCATGTATCTTGCCATCAATCTTCTTTTGGGTCTCAAACTTTCTCAGCACAGGACCCTGGAACCAAAGAGGTACTCTGCTCTCAGTTCTTCCTTAATGGTGATAGTCAGATATCCCCTTCTTTCTCCATAGAACAATTCTAAAATGAAAGATGATGCCACACCCCAGGGAAACCCCCTTATATCAGATCAGAGGTGTGATCTGAGTACTAGTGTGAACTCCTATCCCAACTCTCTTATAAGTGGTTTACTACAAAATACACACAAGCACTGAGTTGATCCTCACTCAGAGAGGATGGGGCAGGACTTCCTACAAGTATTTCTGAGACTCTCTCTCTCTATCATTGGGGGCTCATACAATTCTTAGCACCATTCATCCATCCATCCATCCATCCATCCATCCATCGTGCAAAGCACATTTATACATTTGTTGTCATCATCATTCTCAAAACATTTTCTCATTTCCCGCCCTTGCTCCCTGCTCCCCTCTCCCTCATGAACCCTTGATAAGTTATAAATTATTACTATTTTGTCATATAGTACACTGGAACAGAAAATCGCATCTTTTTCCTTGGGAGTGGCTTGCATTTTCAAACTGCCAACCTTGCCGTTAACAGCTCAATATATATGCCAAAAGGACTCCTCATAGCATGAGGGATGTTTGTATCATTATATCACTGTCCAAGCACTGAAAAACATGACTCAGCCAAGTTGAAAGATGTTTGGGGGAAACAGAATTCATTCTATAACACTGTTATAATATAGCATGAGGAAAGTCAAGTGTGGCGAATGGTTTGGTAAGCACAGCAGACATACTAGTACTGATTTTTATTTTCCCAAGGAGACATACAGATGGAGAATATGTTTTTTTTTCTTGAATTGAACATTTTGTCTTCAAGATATTTTGATACTTTTATTGTAATATAATTGACACTATCTGTATTTAAAGTGTACACTTCGATGAGTATTGGTATATTATACTTTGTAATTGTATATACATTGCAATCAAGATAATGAGCATATCCACTGTTCCCTCAAACTTTCTTATACTACTTTCTTACACAAACTTTCTTATACTTACATGACTTATCTCCTCTCTCTCACCCTAGTCCCTGACCCAAGACACAAAGGGTCTGCTTTCTGCGACTATTGATTCATTTGCTTTACATGAAGTTTTTTGTGTATATGAAGACAGACATGGTGAGCTCATTGTATCCGTCTTCTTCCACCCAGCACAATTATTTTAAGAATAGAAGTGTAATTCAGTAGTTTATTATTTTTCAATTACTCAGTGAAAGTTATTGTATGCTAATATTTCAATTAATCCTTACACATATAAATAATAACCATGATTGCTTCTAGGTTTGTTTTGCCTATTATTAATAACATTGGTATGTAATTCATGTAGAATTCTCTGTGTATTTATATTTATATATATATTTTCTTCTCTTAGGTAAATATGTCGAAGTAAATACATGGGTTGTATAGTACACATGCCAAGCTTTCAAAGGAATGGTTGGTCATTTTCCCCAGGTACCTATACCCTTTAACATGACCTCAATGAAGACATAAGAGTCCTAGTGGTTCCACATTACCATCAATAATCAATAAGGACATTCTTCTAATTTTGGCCATCTTCACTTTCATGGTAGAGTCTTTTGAAGGTAAAATATTTAAAATTTTCATGTAGTCTGAATTAGTCTTCTTTCCATTTATTGCTGATGATTTCATGGCCTATTAAAAATTCTTGCAAAATCCAGTCCCCTTAAGATGCCTTCCATGTTTTCTTTTAGAATTTTTAGCATTTTAAATAGACTAAAATAAACACATGATTCTTACATTTATTATAAATATCATTTCTCCCCCCACATTTCTATGAGTTTATGAGTTATTTCTCCTTCATTTATTTAATCACTTACACATATTTTGTCCCCCCAGTCTATTGTGGTTTCAGCAAAGAATAGAGTGGAGGAAAATCTGAAGACTAGCATTCCTATTAGGAAGATAAACTAGGATGCAAATTTAAGCACCTCATTGTCAAATAGTAATTACATAATTTTGAAGGTTAACTGCTGCTTCAATAGTCTGAAGCTATTTGGAAAAACATATTGAAGACCTTATTTGCTCCCCAAAAGAATGGTGATGGTGGAGATAAGGAATATAATAAACTGCTTGAGGAACTCTATTAGTATATTTTTGGGAAAAGTAATTGACCATTGGCAAGACCAACAATTTAATAACATTTTCTATTCCATTCACTTATATTCTTTAAATCCAGCCTGCTGCTCATTGAATTGGAGCACTGTATTACCTAATCTTGCTACTTTAGTGATGTTCACCTGGTGGTTAAATACATTCAATGCCTTTAAATATGTTTTAAAGTGTAATTAAATGAGTCTTAGCTTTAGGCACAATTAACGTATTTCCTTCCATTTTAAGGAATGAAGATAGTCCTGGGTTCTCTCTATATAGTTGCAGTCATAGCACAAAATAACAAAAGCAAGAGAGAAAGGTTCTAAAATAAGGTGATGTCAGTGATGGGGTCAGGGAATGGAAAGCCAAATTCGTGTGTTAACTTACTTTTAAAATTTATCTAAACTCTACATTTTCATACAGTTGGAATTTTCTACTAAGAAACAGCAGGAAAATGTCTCCAGAAGGCACATGAGAAGTCAAAGTCAAAGATAAACACCACCAGCAGCACTTGGTGAACACTGATGAGAAACAGGTGTGTCCAATGAGAAACAAAACAGGAACCAGTGAGGCCCCTGCCCCCCAGAAAAATTAAAAAAAGGAACACCATGATTAGGAAAAGTGGAATATTGAACACTCCAGTATCGCTGGGAACTTTCTTAATTTTGGGGTTTGTTGATCACAGTGGAATGTATTTTCACAGCTAACCAATCCATCAATCAAAAATCTACTCACTGTACAGAGTATTAATTAAAAACCATGAATCAAGCATATGATAGTACCTAACTATCAGAAGCTTATGATTTTTCCTAGGAAAACATTTCCTCAAAAAATAATATGCAGCCGGGCTGTGTCCTGCCGGCTTGGAGGTTCAAATCCAGGGGCAGCTCTCAGGAGCAGCACTGAGTAGCGCCCATGACCACCAGAGGCAATGATGCCCCCCCAAAAAAATATGCAGCCAGTTTTTGTCATCAAGGAAGTATACTATAGGAACGAAAAACAAAGCAAAATGAAACAAAAAACAGGTGAAGGGGATATTTAAATGTTGATTGGAACATGAATTCAGAGGCTGGACAGAAGTAAGTTGAGCAAGTCTAGTTGATTGCCTGAGAAAAAAGAATGCAAGGAAGAAATTTTCCATGTGAGAGAAAGAGAAAAAGGGAAACAATGGTTCAATAAATTTCCTTTTCACATTCTTCTGATATGACATCGTTTACTTCTGATATGACATTCTTCTGATATGACATTAAGTGCCATCTAGTCAGTTCTAATTCATAGCAAACTTTTAATAATGGAACACAAATCACCTAGCCAAGCATTATCTTCATGCTAGCTTGAGCTAGTGATTGCTCTGCCAATTAATTTTAGTGAAGATCTTCTTTTGTCATGGATCTTTGTCTTTATCAAGCATGGGGTCTTTCTCCAGGATTATTGTGTCCTGATAGCATGCCTGAAGTAATACATAAAGTCTCTCCTATCTTGTTTCTAAGAAGCATTCTAACTGTCTTTGGAAACAAGAGCAATTTGGTTGGTTTTTTGTTTTTGTTTTTTTGTTGTCTAAGGTATATCCATAGTGTAATTCATAGGCATGGATAATCCAAAAGTATGGCATGGTTATGGCATATTCAACAACGTAACCCATTGGCATCAATTCTTGTTTATGGCATATCTAACAGCATAACCTAGTGTCATCAATTCTTGTTTCTTTCTCATTTATTATTGAGCTGTCGAATGCATAAGAAGTTATTGAAATTACCATGGCTTTTCCCAGCTGCACCTTAGTCCTCAAATAACATCTTTCCTTTTAAACTCATTTTTTTTTAAAAGTGCTTGCAACAGAGTTACAGAATGTGATGCTTTCTTTGATTCTTGGTTGCTGTTTCCATAGCAAGATGGGGGATTCTTGTAAAAAGGGGATTCTTTGACAATTTTACTATTCTCCTCATTAATCCAGATATTGCTTATTGAACCAGTTTTAAAGAATTTGTTTTCCTAAGACAATGGAAAGACATTCAAGGTATCCAAATGGGAGAGGAGGAGGTCAAGTTATCATTATTCGCTGATGACATGATCCTGTACATCGCAAATCCCAAGAGCTCCACATCCGGAGTACTAACAGCGATAGAGGAATATGGTAGAGTAGCAGGATACAAGATCAACAAACAGAAGTCGATCGGTCTGCTCTACACATC
>PVJH01009744.1:0-77406 GCA_004026705.1 Nesogale talazaci | reverse complement strand
CTGGTGTGGGGCCGTGCAGTGCATCATTCTGTTGTGCACAAATGGGGGCACTGCAGGTCGGAACCGAATCGGTGGCCCCTAACAACGATAGGGCTGTTGTGAGTCGATTGGACTCGGGGCCGTATCTTCTCCCTAACTAGTAGTCACGAAGAAATGTACCAGCCACCGCCACCCACCGCTGCAGACTCCAATCTCATGACCCCGCCTCTTTCTCCATCCACAATTAGGCCCAGAAGTCTGAGGCAGGGAGGACCTGTGGTGGCACGTGGGGTTACCAACTGCAAAGTCCCTAGTCCGAAATCGCCAGCTGCTCCTCGGGAGTAAGACCGGGTTTTCTCTGTGTTTAAGTGCTGCACTGACCTTTGGGTTAGAATGGACTTTATGCGAGTAAGGTTTGGGGGTGATCTGAAGAAGAGCAGCAGGCTGAGAAGAAGGTCAAGTCTGCCTTAGGATCAGGAAAATCTCTTCCCTAATGGTCTGACTGACTGACCTAAGCCAACCGGTCCCCCCTGACTTGGGCTCCCCTCTTGGGAAACGCAGTCTGGGAAGTGAGGCCCCCATCCAGGTAGAGGGAGGGGAAGGGGCAGCTGGCCTGGGACTGGCTTCCTTCTCTGGCCTCTGCTGCCCCCACGTGGTGCATCTGGTACAGTGCACCCCGTGCAGTCCAGCCCTGGTGGCTTGCTCCAGATCCTCCCTGGGATCAGGTCCCCAGGTCAGGGCAGGATGCTGGGTGGCAGATGGCAGGCTTCCTGGAGAAAAACTCTGAGGTCTTCAAGCCTGTTCAGGGGAGAATGCCAGTCTCTTCCTCTGCCCAGATCACCCCCTCCCGAACACTCCTGCTTCATAGATGTAGGATTTCACCAGAGAAGTGAGGGTCCTGCCCCACATAACACCATCCTCCCCTCTTTCCTCTCTTCTGGCACAAACTTAGGAACCCCATGTCGGAGCTGGAGAGACAGGGTGCTGAGGGAGGGCTGTCTGAAGGGGGGCTGTAATCCCCACCCTCCCAAATAGCCTGGCCCCTCTCCCCACCCCCAGGCCCTAGTTGGTCACCTCCCCCTTGGTCATGGGAACTCTAGGGTTTCTAAGTGGTTGTTCCTCTCTCCATCACAGACAAACCTTGAACGAATGAGTCTCTTTGTGGGAATCACAGGCACCTGACCCTTCCCTGGGCAACAAATGAGCCGCCATCTTGAGGCTGAAGGGGACTCCCACCAAACTGGCAGCACCTGGGTCTCCATGGAGACCACTCCCCCTCCAGGCTCCTGGACCCCACAGCGACCTCCCCAGGGCTGCAGTTTTCCTGCCTGAGCCCCACAGGACTTGGCTGCTGCTCCTGCGTTCATTAATGAAGATGCCAGCAGTGAAGGCCTCAACTGGTCTAGACCCTCTTCATTAGAGAACTGAGACGGACCTCGGGGCCAGGGAGTCAGGGAGAGATGGGGAAGGAGCGGTGGGTGAGGAGGCAGAGGGTAAAGGGAGAGAGGAGGCAGTGTGTGGGGAGAGGAGGGGTGGGGGAGGAGTTAGATCTGTACCAGTGAGACATGAGACCTCTGCTCTAGGGGCTGAGCAGGAGATGAACTTTCAGGGAGACTTCACACCTGTCCCCTCTATATGGGCGGTTCCCTGGTGCTTTGCAAGATGGCATGAGGGGCTATGAAACACCAGCATGGCCAACTCTCCCAAATCCAGGTGTGTCCCTGAGGCCCCCAGGAAACGGGTATTGGAGGTGGAGGTGGAGGTGGGATGCCCCCTGCTTCTCCATCCCCCACCCAGGTCATACCTGACAGCACCCCAATCCTCCCAGGGGTCCTTCAGGGATTCCTGCTGGGAAGTCTCCCTCAGTAGAAGACTGGGCAATAAGGAGATCCCCCGAGGAGCTGGGCTCTCCCAAGGATGGGGACCTCATGCCCCGGGGTTCTGCTGGAGTCCACCCAGAGCCACCCCCACCGCAGTAGTGACCATGGATAAGCTCACTCCCCAGATGACAGGGGCCGCATTCCCTCCCTTCTGTTGCAGATGAAGCACACCGTCTCTATGCCAGTCATCTAGTCCAAGTCTGAAACACAATCGGTGCTTCATACACTCCATCCCTCTCCTTCCCCCCCATCACCATCCCCCCCCCCCAGTTCTGTGCTGGGGCTGGAGCACAGGTGATATGGAGGGACTGACAGGTCACGGAAGGGCAAGGCAAAGTGGGAGGAAGGTGCACGTATAAGCCACACAGACCTCGGGTGAGCATTTGAACTTTAATGTTCCTTTCCTTGAGCTGGATAAATGAATGCAGAGTTTTTAAGGCAAAGAAGTGTTTTTAAAAGGAGAATTGGAAAAAATTATAAAAGAAGATTTGGAAGTAAAAGGCACAAGTCGAAGTTAAACGATGCCCCCAAGAAGCACCTGAGATTTTGGAGAGATAACTGAAGCTGGTCACCCTCTGAGCCTCTGGGGTTAGTAGGGGCAGGGTGTGGAGAGACGTTAGGCTGGACCCGGGGTACGCGGGGGTGGGGGTGGGGGGAAGGGGTGTTTGCTTGTGGCAGTGGGTGGCACCATTTTTGCTGGCCCCTGGGAGACCCAAAGGTGGCTTTCTTGTGACAGGGAGGCTTTAGGATGCCTGCTTGGGCCCATGTGACGTTCTGCATGGAGCCAGGGGGAGGATCAGCACAGCCAAGCAGAACCCAAGCCACATCCCGGCTCTCCTTCAGTGAACCTTGGTCTTGGACGCTTCCTTATGCCGGTTGATCACGGAGCCGATCCACTGCGTGGTCCTCTGCCTGGCTTCTTCCCAGCTGTAGATAGGCTTGTACCCCAGGTCCTGCTGGGCCTTCTTGCAGGAGAAGGTGAACACGCTACTCGACAAGGTCACCAGGTGGCGGTTCAAAGGGGGTTGATACTGGTAAATCGGACTCAGCAGGAAGCTCACCATCTCCAGCAGGAAGGCAAGCCAGTATTGCAGGAACACGGGAAGGTTCATCCTGGTGTCCAGGCGGAGACCATACTCTTTGCACAGCAAATACAGGAAGTCGCTGTAGCTTCCAGGGGGCGTGTCATCCGAGATGTAGTAGAACTGTCCGTGGACAGTCGGTGCTTTCTGGGGATCCTGCAGGGCTTTGGAGGCCAGGATGTGCGCCCAGGCCACGTTGCCCACGTACACCGGGTTGGCCACGGAATGCTTGGCGAATGACATCAGCACGCCGTCGTTCTCCAGGGCCTCGGTGACCTGTTTGCAGTGGAATCTGTTGCCCTCCCCGTAGATGTACATGGGCCGGAGCGCGCAGGTGTACAGGGTGCCGCCGTTTTTCAAAGTGCGGCCGTCCGCCGCCAGCACGGCCTTTTCCGCCAGCTTTTTGCTGTACGGGTACGGGGAGTACCACGTCGATTCGAGGTTCTGGGCCTCGCACGCGTTCTCGATGACCTCGTTGTAGGAGTTGGGCCCAGCCACCTCGAGGGAGCTGGTGTGGATGAAGACGGGCACGCTCATCTGCACACAGGCCTCCAACAGAAGCTGGGTACCTGTCCAGAGCGTGCAGAGGGTCAGTGTCAGCAAACGACCCGAGACGCCGGGCCACGCGCACGGGCCTCGGCCACCGCCCGCCTCCAAGCGACTCCTTCCTACAGATGAGGGCCTCCTTGACAGAGACCCGGTCATGCTACCACCACGGGGCAAGGGCACTGGAGTCATCTGTCGCTGTGCCTTAGCCCCCAGCACTGTGCCTCTTAAGCTGCTGTTGAGTGGAAGGGGCCCGAGCCGTTGTGAGCGCAGAGCAGAACTGACGCAGAAAGAGCAGAACTGACGCAGAGGGACTCCGTGACACAAGGCTTTCAGAAGCGCATCGCTAGGCGGCCTTCTGAGGGGCTTCACTGCGGGGTGAGGGCCCGGGGCTCAAACTGCCTGGCCTTTTGACTCGTGTGCTTAACAGTCCGCACCACCCAGGGACTCCTACAGGAGTGTGAGGAGAAATCTGGGGTTCTGGAGAGCAGCACTCTCCATTTGGGGATTTCAGGATGGATGTGTGTGTATCTATCTATCTATCTATCTATCTATCTATCTATCTATCTATCTATATTATAATCCATCCCAGATCATCATGGGCAGGTCGCTTTCGGTGCAAAAAGTTAAGAGTCAGTTATCTCAGAGGGGAACAATCTCAGTCCGTAGCCTCATCGGGATCCCAGAGAACAAAGTAGCACTGCCGCTGCGGTCCTTGAGACTGTCACGCTTGAGGGACAAGTGCTTCCCAATTGTGCTGACCTTGTGTGACCCACTACACCCCTGGAAGGGCCTTGTTGGTACTGAGGTTTTCGTATTTTTATTCCTTAGCCCAAAGAGACCGTCGAAGAACGAACTCTCTCTGTCTCGCCTACGTAGTTGCATGCTTTCTTTCACCTGTACCTTACATCACTCCTGTTTTACCCATCCTGTGGCAGACTAGCACCAGTTGGCCATCACGCCAGTCTTTGAGACTCGCTGAGCCAACGATGGTGGGCTCTGGACAGGAGTTGCAGACCTAGATCCTGTTTCTGCTGGTGTCTTCTCCAAGACGGCCCCTTACATTGGAGCCAGGTCCCGGGTGGAAAAAGCAGGGCTTTCCCTTTTAGTTAGCCTTCTGGAGCCGGCAGGGACCTGGTATGCAGAGCTTCGTTGAGATGGGGCAGGTGGAGGGCGCCATCTCGTGGTCATTGCGTTCAGGGGACAATCTTTTAGAAGTTGGACAGCACCTTCTCTAGACAGAGGAGGGAATCTTCCCGGGGAGGTTCTTTTTTGTAAACCTTACTTCTGCTAAGTTTTTGGTTCATTTTCCATGAAGACAGCTTCATGGTGTTTGAAAAAGGGACAACAGAGAGGCGGAGGACATTTGGAGTTAATTTAATCTGCCGATGAAGTACACATACTTTTTTTTTTTTTTCACCACAAAAACCTCACTGAAGCATTTTCTACTCCTGGTAATGCTGGGGACAGTCATGACCTGGCGCCTCTGACACCCCTGGGGGAGTGGGAGCCTCCTGTTGTGGGGAGCTTGGGGGCAACTGTCCTGCTCTGGAATGCACCTACTCTGTAGTTACCCCGAGGAGCAGCGGGCAGACCTCCGGGACTCTTTTCCCCAGGGGCATCTGCAGGGAATCCCACACCCCGACCTTTGCTAATAGCATGGTGCTTTCACTTGCACCCTGGGGCTTCTTGGGTCTTAGGTGAGAGGAACTCAAACTGGCTCCTCTGAGCCCCCTGGTGAGATGGGGACGGCTAGTGGTGTGAGCGAGGAAGAAACTGGAGTGAGTCTTTGGGGTATGGTGCTGTGTTAGGTTGAGGCCTGTCGTGGAATGGATGTGTCCCCCCAAATGTGCACTGTGAATCTGAATCCCTGTCCTCGAGCCTGGTGGTGTGAGGGGTCCCTGGTGGTGGTCCAGACCCCCCGACTGCTCTGTGGGAGAAAGAGCAGACAGTCTGATTTAGCAAAGATTAGGAGCCTTGGCCACCCCCACGGAACCACCTTCGCCTGTCCTTTAGAATCACGCTGAGTCAGACTGGACCGGAGGGCAGAGGGTTTGGTGGTGTTGGTTTTTGAAAAGTCGTGCAGCTATCACCCTATCAGGGTATGATTTCTTGGTTAATGAGGCAGTATTTTGGGGGAATAGATGTCGAGTCTTTTTAGAGTTTGGAGTGATCTCTCTTTCTCCCAAGGAGTGGCTGGGGGGTTGAAGCCCCCAAACCATGGTGAGTGCAGCCCAGCACTTCAGCCAGTCTGCTGCCGGGTCCCTTCCAGGAACCCGAGGGAGGGGGTTACATGGCCAAGTCCCTGAGGCCATGTGTCTAGATTGGCAGTAGACGCAGAGCCAAATCTCAGGAAGTGCTGCCAAGAATTTAAAAGGTAAAGTTCTGCGGAGGATGGACTATGGGCACCTCACCAGGAAAGACTCTGCACCTGCAGTCTGAGTGGTGAGCTGGAGAGGTGGCTTTCTGGAGACAACGGGAACCCATGATTGCTAAGATAGGAGTGAGGGAAGCCAGCGAATGACTTCACGGAGCCGGCTTCGTTAGCTCTCCTGCGAAGAGCCCTTCCGTGTCTGCTGAGAGGGCCTGGTGTCCTCATGGTTCTTGCTAGTTCTGCCTTTATGAAACAGAGAGCCAGGCCTCTCTTTCTCCTCTCTCGACTGACTGCAGGAAGCAAAAGCACTCGGTGCAAAGAAGGAGAAGGTGTTCAGTGACGGGGGCTTTCTCACCCTTGCCATAGCCTATTTCTCGATCCTCCCTTTCTCGCCTCAGACCACCCCCTCTGGGTGCCCCGTACCTTTCAGATTGACATTCATGAGGACCTCTCTCCTCAGGGCCCCGGTGACGTCGATGATGGCGGCGGAGTGGATGACCACCGACATGCCCTGGCAGGCTCTCTGCAGGCACTGCGCATCCAGGATGTCTCCTTCCAGCAGCGTCAGCTTGACCTTGTGCTTGAGCCCTGTGTGAACACAAGCCGGGTTTCTTAATGGAGCTCTGGGGGCACAGGGGTTCCGCGCTTGGCTGCTGACAGAAAGGTCGGAAGTGCCAGCCCACCAGCCCCTTCTGGAGAGACAGATGGGCTGGTCTGCCTCCTTCATGACCTTGTCCATCTTGAGGCAGGGTGCAGGTTCACTCCTTGCGAGAAGTTTCTGACGAGAAGCCACATGGAGCTTCCCTGCTGCAGCCAGAGCTCTGGCAGCTGGAGGAGTCACGTGGAGACCCCGGCTAGTGCTGAGATGCCGACAAAGGCACTGGATCCACAAGCCTCCCCACCCACTGGCCTGTCATCTTCCTGCACGTGTTTCACGAGTTCGAAGAGGGCTTTCTAGATAGGTATCAGGTGTATGCGCTAATATTGCACTCATGGACTTGATCTGCACCGGGCTGGGACATTTTCTCAGTATTCAAGTGTTTTATATACAAAGGTCTTTCCTATACACATATGAGTGTCCATGAATTTGTTTCTCTAGTCTACTTGGACTAACACAGGTGTGCATTTCAGGTAGAAGGAGAAGCACCCCATATTAAAAAAAAAAAAGAATGAGGGGGCATTGATTGAGAAAGAGTGGGCCTCTGTGTACCTCCCACTTCAACCTCAGAAAGGCAGCGGGGCCAGGCGGAGCCACACGGGCGTGAACCCTAAAAGGTGTGATGACGCATCATGGGAAGTGGATTCGAACGCGCCACGGAGAGGAGGGAGGCGTGGCGAGCAGGACCGTTCGAGCCCGGCAATGAGTGAAGATGCCCGCGCTCAGAAGAGTTGGAGGAACACCGGGAGAGCTGTGCCGGGCGGAGTGAATCTCGGGCTGCGTATGTGAACGGGCTGGTGTGGTGACCAAGAGACCGAGCCGAATGCTCTGCCCCATGTTTTAGTGAGGGGGTTCCGGGCGAGGGCTGCAGCAGCGGGGCCAGGGGAGGGAAGCAATGCACGAGGGTGTCCCAACAGGTTATTACTGGACCTCTTGACGACACAGAGGCTGAGATGAGGAGGAAGGAGGTGACCAAGGGCTTCCAGGCTGGCTGAACAGGGGAGTTCAAACAATGCCCCAAGCCCAATGCCTGCCGAGTCCTTCTGACTCAAAGGAACGTGCAGGCAGAGTTCCACCCTGCTCCGGCCGTGTTTTTTCATTACAGCAGACGGCCACATCGTTCTCCTGAATCGCGACAGACGGTCTGAACGGTCCATTTTCCCAGTTGGCAGCTGTGCTCTTTAATTCACGTTGTCATCAGGAAGGGGGGATTTACGGTTGGTGTGGAGTGGGGGACATCCCACCTGCAGGTCTTTGAAATCCCCTAGACCGGCTAACGCCACAGGTCTCATCAAAGCAGAGCAGTGCAGAAAACGGAATGAAGGGCACTGATGCGGACACAGCAGACTTCTGTTTACCACCCAGGACACCTGGTGGTGTAAAGGTTAAGAGCGGGGCTGCCATGGTCAACAGTTTGAAACCATGAACGGCTCCATGGAAGAAAGATGGGGGTTTTCTACTCCCGTAGACACAGTTAAGCTCCAGAAACCCCCAGGTGTCGTCCTCAGCCAGCACTGACTCCCGGGCCATGAGTAGAGTTCCTGTGTGTGTGTGTGTGTGTGTGTGTGTGTGTGTGTGTGAGAGAGAGAGAGAGAGAGAGAGAGAGAGAAGGGGGGGACGAAATAGGGAGTTTGATTGACAATGTAGGAATCTGATTATCAGAGGCACCAGGCAAGCAGAGGATAGACGAGAGAAGATGTTTGAAAGGGTCAGAGTAAAGGAAGCTGAGAGGGATACGTCCAGACCCCAATTTGGTGCAAGGAAGGCAGGATGCTCTGGGATCCAGGGTCGGCATGCAGACAGCAGGCTCTCAGGGGAGGGCGGGAGGACAGCTTAGGGGCACACACAGAGGAAAGGTGAGAGACTCTGGGCTCATTTTACCAAAAGCCAGGCCTTGGGCCAAGTGAATGGGTCCAATGGGATGCGGCTCTGCTCTGAGCTCAGGCACCTGTTCACAGGAATGCCCGAGGCAGGTCGCTTAACTTTCTGCATCTCTACCGCTACACTGTCCAGGTGGGTGTGACCTAGTCTACTGTGGCTGTCCTGGTGAGACTGGGATGGAACGGGGACGCTCTAGGAATGTAAATTGTGCATTTGTGCCTGCAGCAAGCATTTGGGAAGGGCTCCTACAGCAAATTCCAAAGTCCCTCTCTGTGGTGAGGAGGGCCTGAAACACATGGGAGAAAAGAAGCACCAGGAATCTCTGTAACAGTGTCCTAGCTCACACAGCCTCTCCCTCACGTGCCCCATGTTCCCTCTCTCTCAGACACACACACGCAGCTGCATTCCCTCACCTCCCCCCCCCCCCATCTCCACCGGAGGTGCCAAGTGAACCATCATCCTGAGTATCCCCCAGGGGCTTTTTGCTCTATCCTATTGGGTGGGCATGATTTCAAATCAATTCCCTGGCTAGTGTTTGGGTTGTTTTCTTTCTTTTTAGAAACAACTTTCTAGAGGTGCAATTTATGTACAGAAAGATGGCACCCATACCCAATGGACCACTTGGATGAGTTTACACATGTGTAAACAAACAAACAAACAAACAAACAAAACGCACTCCCCTTGAGTGGACTCAGACTCCTGGTGAGGCTCTGGGGCCAGGGGAGAACTGCGCCTGTGGGCTTCAGAGACCGTGACTCTCTGCTGGCATGAGGAAGCCTCCTCTTCCTCCTGCAGAGTGGCTGGTGATTTGGAGCTGCTGCCTTGGCGGCAAGTGTAGCCCAGGCCATTACCACTAGGCAGCCCTTGAAATCACCCCCACGGTCTAGGTCCCGTGTCCATGGTCTCACCACTTGTCTGATGTCTGTCCATAGAGAGGGCGAGCGCTGCCTTTTGGGGGGTGGGGTGGGTGGATTGAGCAAGGGCAGTATTCTACACAGAGGGAAGCACACCACACCTACTGAAATTTGTGAGCGACGTGTTCCTGTTGGGGCGGAGGGGTTGCTGCTCGGTGCCTTCCTGATCACCTGGACCCCTGAGTGGGAATCGACCTCCAGTCATGCCTTTGACAAGAGTGGAGGGGAAAATCATGGATAAGGGCCTCATCGTAGGACTATAACCAGTTGAGCTTTAACCAGATTATGCCGGCATAGTGACTGGATGGGGAAGAGGACTCCCTCATGTTTAATCCTCAGCATCGGAACTTTGAACTGAGTCCGATGGAACCAACAATAAAGAAGTTAAAAGTTAACTGGGTCATCCCAACACAATGCCCAAATGATATCGATCGGGATCCTTCGCCATTAACTTCTCAATACCAATAAAGATTTAAAGTGACAACACCTCCCCCTATGCATTCCTGCTATGTTACAGTCAACAGAATATCTTTTTTTGTTTTTTTTCCCCTTTTCAGCCACCCCTCCCCCCAAACCCCAACAACTTCACTGCCATCGAGCCATACTAACCCTGTAGGACAGGGTAGGACAGTCCCAGTGGGTTTCTGAGATGGTAAAGTAGGCCTTTTCATCATCTTCATCATCATCATCATTCATAGACAAACTTTGCCTGTCCACTGTGCCATCTGAATGTCCAGCACTGAAGAACTAACCATTTGTGTGGGTGAAGCCTCTGCCTTTCTTAGCCAGAGCTATGAATTGGATTTGAAATATTGCTGCGACATGTATGATCTGTCCTGTGTGAATTAGCTTATCAGAGATACTATGATATTAGAGGGCAAAAGAGAAGGGTATGCTTGCCGTGGCCAGAAAACAGCTGGAAGGTGTGAGCTCAGACCCTGATTTGGTGCATGGAAGGCAAGCTGCTCTGGGAACCAGCGTTAGCAAGGGGACCTCACCCTCTCAGGGGAGGGGATGGGGTATGGAGACAGGCTTGAAACATAAAACACTGAGGGTTTGCAGCAGAACAGAGTGGGGAGGGGGAGGGGGAGAGAAGGGGAGCAGAGCATGGAGGTCAGGTCCCAACGGAGTGCCAAGGATAGACTTTGGGGCCAGGGCATGTCACCCCATCAGACTCAACTGGAGGACACTCCTAGAGACCTTGAGCTATTTACAGGCCTTTCTTTTTTATTATTATTTCTATTTTTTCTTATTTATATATATTTTTCTGGCAATGGGTGTCTTTTTGTTATTGTCATCATTTTGCTTTCTTTTGTTGCTTTGTCTTGTTTTCTTTGTGCATATTATTAGCTCTGTAGGTCTATCTAGATAAGATAGGTTGGATGAACAGTCTGGAGGAAAAAACAATCAGACTGATGATTTCGGGGGGCCATGGGAGAGGGGAAGGTGAGAAAGAAGGTGGTATTGACCAACTCAGGGTCAAGATAACAACAAGTGATCCAAAATCAGTAGCAAGGAAGGTTTGAGAGGTCTGGTGGGGATTGATGAAGTGTAGGGTAACTGAGAGGAATTATTGAAACCCAAATGAAGGCTGAGCACGATAGTGGGAGAAGATAAAAATAAAAGGAAATAGAGGAAAGAAGTAGGAGGCAAAGGGCATCTATGGAGGTCTAGATACAGGCACATACATAGATAAATATATTTATATGTGATTATGGGGAAATAGATCTATGTGCATATATTTATAGGTTCAACTCAAGTACTTCCTCAATACAAGAATACTTTGGTCTACTAAATTGACATTTAATGAGGCTTACCTTTCCAACAAGATCACTGAAGACAAATGTGTGCATATGTAATTGTGGTGAAGAAAGCTGATAGTGCCCGGTTATCAAGAGCTATCTAGGATCTTAAAGGCTTGAAGGTAAATAAACAGCCATCTAGCTCAGAGGTAACAAAGCTGCCATGGAAGAAGCACACATACCTGTGTGAGCATGAGGTGCCGAAGGGATCAGGGATCAGGCACCAAAGAACTAAAAATTATATCAAATACCCATCTGTAGGTAATACAACATCCCCTTACAGAGGTCTTGCAGGGAGGAGATGAGCCAGTCAAGGTACAGTGTAGCAAGGATGAAATATGCAACTTTCCTCTAGTTCTTAAATGCTTCCTCTCCCCAGCTGTCATGATCCCAATTCTCCCTTACAAACCTGGTAGACCAGAGGATGTACACTGGTACAGATAGGAACTGGAAACATGGGGAATCCAGGACAGTTGATCTTCAGGACCAAAGGTGAGAGTGGTGGTAATAGGAGGATGGAGGGAAGGTGAGGTAGAAAGGGGAAGCTGATTATAAGCATCTACGTACATAACTTCCTCCCTGGGGTACAATAAATAGGGAAGTGGGTGAAGGGAGACATTGGACAGTGTAAGATATGACAAAATAATAATAATTTATAAATTATCAAGGGTTCTGGAGGGAGGGGGAGTGGAAAGGAAGGGGGAAATGAGAAGCTAAAACCAAGGTTTTAAGAAGAAAGCAAATATTTTGAGATTGATAATGGAAACAAATGTTCAAATATGCTTGGATGGATGCATATATGGATTATGATAAGAGTTTTATGAGCCCCCAATAAAATGATTTAAAAACATAAAATAAAAAAGTAAAAGTTATAACTAAAAGAGAGGGAGAGAGGAGAGAGAGAGAAATGGGAGAGACTGAAGGCTCATTTTAGCCAAAAGTTAGGCCTCGGGTCAAGTGGTGGGGCCTCTGATCTGAGTTCTGCTACTCATTAACCAAGTAACTAGAAAAAATTGATCAAACGCGCTGACCTTTTGTTCCTACAGGGTTGTCCCCAAAGGTGTGATCCCCTTCCCCTCATTCCCACGTGTCTGTTGTCAGGCTCTAGAGAGGAACAGACTCACTGGCCTGGAGTCAACTCAGAGCCATCCTTGTGGGTCTCTCTCATTTCTTTTTAGGAGCTGCTGCTGGTTTTGGACCACAGCCCAACAGGAGACTGCTATACCACAAGGGCTCTGGGGATGGAACAGGTTGAAAAATACTCTAGGAATCTATTTTTTTTTTTTTGCATTTGGGAACAGAACAATGAGTTCCTACAGCAAATTCCCAAGTCCCTCTCTGTAGTGAGGAGGAACAGAAACAAGTGGTAGAAAAGAAGCTCCAGGAATCCCCGTGACAGTGTCCGGGCTCACGCAGCCTTTTACTCTCATGCCTTGTGTTCCCTCTCTCTTGGACACGCACAGAAAGCTGTGTGTCCCCTCCCGGCCCTCCACTGGAGATGCTAACTGAACTTTTCAAACACCAGGGCAATCAATGGCCGCTGGACCCACTGTGGGGTCCTCAGGGACTAGAGTTTACAAGGCCCCTGCAACCCTGACACAACCAAAGTCAAGCCAAGCGTCTCCAAACATTCAGGAGTGTGGACGAGAGAGAGTGCTGAGGTGCAATTTCTAGTTGTAAAGAAAAGGAGGTCACTGGAGGCCCAAGTGTCTAGCCCACACCCACACTCTGTAGTTCTGGGTTAAGGCCAGCCATGAGTCTCCGCACACCCAGGCCAGAGTCTTTCACACCAAACTACCCAGGGTGTCCTCTCTCGTGCCACTGGGAATGAGATTCGTCTTGCTTTGACTGTAACATGGCTTAATTCCCTGGCCAATTGCCTCCTCCCAAGCCCACACACGGTTTAAAATGAAGCCGCTCACCCATGACTTGAATTCACTTACTAGAGAATTCCTTCTGCGATTCTGGTGTGAAGGCCTTGTCCAGGGCTCGAATCTCCTGCAGTCCTTTCTCCTCGGCCAACAAGCAGATGATCCTCTGTCCCAGAAACCCTCCAGCCCCAGTCACAAGGCAGCTCCATGCAGTCATGGTCAAGCTCAACCACGGGGACCCTGGGGTGCAGACTGGATTACAGAGTGGCCTCAGAGAGGTTTTGAAAGAAAGGTCGCGCTATCATGAACAGAACAAATGTTGCTTTCATCACCTTCCACCCTGACCCCAAACCCCAATCCTGTCTCCACCACCAGGACTTGGAGTGGAAAGAAATGACAAGAAATGGGAGAGACGGAAGACGCATTTTACCCAAAAACCAGGTCTCAGGCTAAGTGACTGGGCCTCTGGGATGCCGCTTTGCTCTGAGCTCAGGCATGCGTTCACAGGAACGCCCGAGGCAGGTCGCTTAACTTTCCGCATCTCTGCCCCTACACTGTCCAGGTGGCTGTAACCTACTCTTCTCCTGTGGCTCTTCTGGAGAGACAGGGATGGAACAGGTTGGGAAACCCTCCAGGGATGTAAATTTTGCATTTGCACCTGCAGCAAGCATTTGGGAAGGGAACACTGAGCTCCTACAGGAAATTCCAAAGTCCCTCTCAGTAGTGAGGAGGGCCTGAGACACATGGAGAAAAAGCACCAGGAAGGCCCTGGATGATGTCCTGGCTCACGTGGACTTGCTCTCTCTCTCTTTCTCTCTCTCTCTCTGACACACACACGTGCAACTGCATGTCCCCTCCTTTCCCCCATGTCCACTGGAGGTGCCAAGGGAACCTCACAAACACTAGGGCAATTGATTGCCACCGGACTCACTGTGGGCGCTGCAGGGACTGGGGCTTCCCTGTCTTTCGCACCAAGCTACCCAGGGCATCCTTTCTGGTGCCATTGGGAATGGGGTTTGCCTCATTAGGGCTGCTAACTTTGCTCCACAAAACCTCCTCCCACACCCACACAGGGTTTAAGGGGAAGCCACCCACACCCCTGACTCAAGTTCACTTACTAGAGAACTAAGTCTTCCTGCAGTTCTGGTCCAAAGGCCTTGTCCGGGACTCAGAGCTCCTGCAGCCCCTTCCGCAAGCTAGAGCATGGGGAAACCCTCCCTAAGAAGCAGAGGATACCGGGAAGCAGACTGGATTATAGTCTGACCTTGGAGAGGACTTGAAAGAAAGGTCGCGCTGTCACAGACAAATTGCTTGCTGTCTTCATCACATCTCTACCCTCCCACCCCTCAAATCCTATCTCTGCCACCCCTACTTGGAGTCGAAAGAAAAGACCAGTCACTGACCTGATCAATTGTGAAATGCCTAATGAAGTAGCTTGGCTTCTGCTCTCTTCATCTCACAGAAGTGAGACTGGACCTTTATTGACTGTGGACTTTGGCTCAGCCTCTTCACCTTGAAAACCACTTACTCCATAGTCATCGCTCCACCCTCCACCCCAAACTCTCTGCCCCAGAGAGAAATGTTTACCTTAAAGATACCTCTCATTCCTCCCAGGAACAACAAGGGAACAGAAGCTTCAAGGCCACCCAGTGGGACAAAGACACTTTGTTTTTGCCTTAAACAAGATAAGAACAAGAGGGTGCCAGCTGTCTGCAAGCCAAAGTCCATGAAAGGAAACAAGCCCGGGTGTTTAGTTTGAGCACCACATCTGGGAAGGAGATTTGAAACAATGTTGCCATCTCCTAAAATGTAGAAGCATGGTCACTAACTTTGATGTGAGGTGACTTTCTTTCCCTTCCATAGATGTAAAACCTTCCCTCTCCCCACCCCCAGAGATGGCGGATGGCAGTGTGTTCCTAGTGTTAGAGCATAGTGGAGGTTGTTTCAAACCACCAAAGGCTCTGTGGGAGAAAGAGGAGGCTGTCTGTTTGGGTAAAAGTGTACAGCGACCCCAAACCCATGTAGGCTTGCTGTGAACCAGAGTCCAGCCCAGGACAATGGGGAAAGTGGGGAACACATTTAAAAGGGGGGAGATGGCTGTAGTGAGGACAAGTATCCACAAGGTGGAATTTTTCCCCTTCAAAAATCCTAATTCAGATGTTTGGATTTCTGTTTGTGTGTAAATTTGTAGAGAGTGATGTGTTCAGAGGTCACGGTTCAAAAAGTAGTTTAGAGAATCAATCTCTTGTTGGTGCCATGGGCCCCGTGGTCGGGTCTGGTTAGTTGTAGGTAATCTGCACATGATTTGACAAGATGAAGCAGGAGAGCATAGAAACCTCTTTCACAGGTAAGCAGTTCCTCCACTGTCACCATCTATGTGCTCTTTCATCATTTATTACTATTGATCTTTCTATGGTGAATTGGATTGACATTTCAGAGAATTTTGTATGCAACATTTGTCTTTTATTTGAACAGCTTTTATTTTATATCAAGCTCTTGGGAAAGGGGAGTACAAAATGAAGCAAACAAGGACTCTTGCTGTGTTTCAAGTATTCAGCTCACCATATCAAAAAAGAATTAAAAAACAAAGGCCAAACTGAATGGCCCTTTCTTTTCCTCCTTGTGAGTATGGGAGTGGATTTGAGACGGCCCTCAAGAGTCTGAAATTTCGAGCATTCTGCAAAAAAAAAAAAAAAGAGTAGAAAACAAGTCTAACCAACTCATCATGGAAGAGAACCTAGACTCAGGAGGGGTGGATTAGATGTTTTCGGCATGGTTTGTCTCCTCAGTCACTGTCCACGGGATTCTGAGAAGCTGTAGAAATATGCAGACGCAGACTCATGGCCCGGCTTGATCTCTGACGTTGTGGAAAAGGACTGTACATCACGGGGCCCTGGACCCTGTGCTCCTCCAAGCCACCTGGACAGAGCCCAGGGAGAGTGACCTCTCGGGAGTATCTACATCGGGGGCAACAATTTTAACAATGATCAGACCATCCCAGTTGTTTGCCCTGTTTCAGCTGTTCTCCCTTTTGTAAGGGATTGGCTTACTCTTCACCCAAGTCAACACCCTCTAGCCTATTGCTTCCCATGACTGTCCTGTCCTTCCCACCGCTGGCAGCCATCAAAGTATGTTTCTTTTCAACAAGAAAACCTTTATCTTAAATGTTTGAAGTTAGTCAATCACAAAAAGGAAAATATGGTTTGAGGTTAACGCATGGATTTTTTTGGGGGGGCATCACTGTCCCCTGGTGGGAGTAGGAGGGCCAGCCTTGCTCCTGGAAAGCTGCTGCTGGATTTGAACCACCAACCCAGTGGGCCGCAATCCTGCACACAACCAATGTGCCACCGGGGCTCAGCCCTAACGCATGGATTTTTGATAGTCTGACTTGTTCCTTATAGCAGTCAGCCAGGGACACAGATTTTTTTACTCATGAACAAGATGTGTTGGCTGTTGTATATATTCTGCTTTGTTGGTTAGTAAAAACCAAGTAGAAATTAAACAATTAAGGAACTAAGTAGTTAGGGAAAACTACCTCAAGACTCCAATGGTTTTTCTTAAGCAGCCATGTTCTTCAAAACCTTGATGACAATTAGAGACAGAGCTATGAATAAGGACCTGATTGAGCTTTCTAATTCATCTATTCTAAATGAGGAACTGGAAATTATTAAAAGGGAATATCCTCCACCAGGGTGACTGGCTAAAGGACTTGCATCAGGAGTCCAGGCTCTTTGGGTGCTATGAAAATATGTAACATTACTGGCTCAATAAGTAGCTGCCTGTGCACTGTGCACATTGAAAACAAACTCCAAGAGTACGTAGAGTACATTTCCTGGTCATTCTCCATCTACCAACACTGTAGTGGCTCTGACTACAGGGTAATTCATAGGATGTTGATTATGTAAACTAATAAATCCA
Source organism: Nesogale talazaci (assembly GCA_004026705.1). Lineage (NCBI taxonomy): Eukaryota > Metazoa > Chordata > Mammalia > Afrosoricida > Tenrecidae > Nesogale > Nesogale talazaci. The sequence goes on along the minus strand of PVJH01009744.1, from coordinate 60,501 downwards.
AATCCTTCACACAGAAATGCATACTAGGCTAAGGGAGCACAATACACTAATTGATCATTATTATTACACCTAGAAAAAGCATTATACAGACAACAGGGCTAATTAATGATGCAATTACAAATAGCTAATCTCTCTAAGTAAATGAGTATAATTTTGAATACCAGGATGAGAATATCCAAACAAAACAAACTTATTGCCATTGAGTAGATTCCAACTGATAACAACCGGATGCATGATTTTCAAGACTGTAAATATTTACAGATGCAGATAGCCTCCTCTTTCTCCTGAGAAGCGACTGCTAGGTTTGAACTGTTGACCTTAAGATTAGCAGTCCAGCGCATACCCAGTAGCACCAGCAGAATATTGACTTGCATCTCCTGTGTGTTAGTTCCAGTAGACTAGAGAAATAAATTCATAAGCATATGTATATATGAGAGAGAGTTTTATATACAAGAGCAATTGAATATTGAGAAAACATCCCAGTCTGGTCCAGATCTTTAGTCCGACAGAAGCCTATATGTCTGATACCAATCAGCAAAATCCTCTTCAGACTTACAAAACACATTCAATGATGCCAAATGCAGGAGAATCCCAGGTTGATGAGTAGAAAGTCTTTGGATGCAAAGGCGTTGTAAACATCTCAGCACTGGAAGGGGCCTCTGCATGGCTTCTGAGCACCCAGGGCTGCATCAGGGTGGGTCCCTGTGGTTTCTTCTCAAGGATGTCTCACAGGACAGGAGACTCAAGGGAGTGAATTGAGAGAACTAGTGTCTTTGCCTCCAGGAAGGAATCATCACATTTACCAGAATTCTCAGGAGAAGGCCACGCCCCCCCCCCCCCCCCCCGAGGTTTCATTAGCTATCCCCAGACTGACAGGGTAGACTCCACTCCTACACTCTTAATCCTCAAATTGACACCAGATTAGGTGACTGCCACATACTGCCAGGGAGTTAATTCCAAATTGGATCCTATTTTTCCCATACAAACCTTATCATAATTTTTATATCACATGGAGAGATTAGGATAATCATTAACCAAAGCTTTATGGGTTTTATCCTATACAAACACTTTCTATTTATTCCAATTCGATGAAAGTCTGCGTTGACTAGAGAAACAAATCCAGAGACACTCATACGTGTGTTAGTGAGCTTTATATCAAAGGATAATTCTATGTTGAGAAAGCACCCCAGCTCACTCCAGATCAAGTCCACAAGTCTGATATTAGCCCATATGTCCAATACTACCCCATAAATTCCTCTTTATAGACTCACATAGCCACTCACAATGATGCCAAATTCACGAAGTTCACAGGCCAGTGGGTGAAAAGTCTTATGGGTTCAGTGTTAGTGGACACATCGCCAGGGCTGTGGCTGCCACCAGGGAGGCTCCATGTGACTTGAGAAGAGTAAGATGAAGCAGAGAGAGAGGGTGTGGACTGCTTCCAGGGAGAAAGGAGGTTCTCAGCATCCTCAAGAGAAGGTCGCACCCACCAGGAGGCATCATCAGGCTGTGACCTGATTGACAGGTTAAACTCCACCCCTTCACTCAATTTATCAAATTGACATGAAATTATGTAACACACACACACAGGACTTTTGAGGTGTTTGATCAGACATGTCTAGGGCAACCCAAAGTATAGGTTTGATCATGTGTGGAGTTAGTAAACTGGCTGTAATACACTAGTATCGCTAAAGCATCAGTGTATCCTTGCATGGCTTCAGGATTGTGTTGACATACCCAACAATTTGCTAAATTGCTGGTCCCAGCGACCGATAGAGCTAGTCCAACAAAGGTATTATTCTTCTAAGCAAAGAGGAGGAAATGCATACGGTCACCATCAGAATTCTACTCATCTCATATAATTCTGTTAACTTCATAAGGAGAGGAGAGGGCACTTCATTCAAGGAAATGTCAGGAATCCTTCTGAACTGGTGTTTTACATCTCTGAGCTGTTCTGCTTCCCCTTGTGGTGAGGGATCTCTCTTTCTCTGTGTAGTAGTATATGATATAATCAAAGGTCAGCACCCTATACTTTTGCAGCAGAGTTGGTTAATACAACTGGGAATAGAAATTTCATATGATCCAGCAATGCCCCTGATAGGTATATACCCCAAAGAAGTAAGGGTCATAACATAGAAACACATAGGCATGCCCATGTTCAAAGCAGCAAGGCAGTGGAAATCATCTAAATGTCAAACGTTGGAGAATGGATCAAGAAACTTTGGTATATATTCAAATGGAATGCTATGCAGCACTGAAAAACAATGATGAGACTCCAAAGTACCTCGTGGCATGGACCAACCAGGAGAACATTTGCTGTGTGAAATTAGTCATTCAAAAAAAGTACACATATTATTTGAGACCAGTGCTACAAAGGAGAGAAAAAAGACAAAGTCTTCTATACCAAACACAAGAGAGTCTAGTGGTTACCAAGAGTCAGGGAGGGGAAGGAAGAGAAATGGTAATAGGCTAGAGGGTTGACAGGTACTAGCTTGAATAAAGGAGAAGAAGGTAGTAAGCAGAGGGAGGCAAGAAATCAAATGGAAAGGGCCAGTTTAAGCTATTGGGAGGATTGAAAAGGAATTCAAATTGTTGGATACAATATTGATCATCTAAAATGCAAATCCTCACCCAATTCACAATAATTAAAAAAAAAAAGAATAGGTTGTTAGTGCAAGGAGACATTCTTTCCCCTTAGGAATACAATTGCCTTTAATTTGATGCTTTCTCTGGAATACAAGATGACACATTTCAGGTCTTTGGACCCAGTAAGTATCTTGCATAGGAGATCTGTACGCAATTACAATGATTTGACTTAGCAAAATAAAATGAGGCCTGGCACTATGTGACTTCACATAGTGATTGAAGTGCTTAAAGGAAGTCTTCAAGATCATCCAGTAATTACCTCATTTGGACTTAATTTATGAGGTCTGAAAGAAGTTTACCTTAACTTCAGGTGTGCTGAGGGTAAGACCCGAAGTCAATCAAACACTTACCCTGTGTTCCTTTTGCCAGAAGATTTTTTAATTACTCGTTTTCCCTTTTATCCAGCCCCAAGGATGAAGGGTAATAGGCTAATGAAACCTTCAAAATACAGGAAATGCTATACACGGCTTGGAAATAACTTGTCTAGTAAAATGGGCTCCATGATCACTGCATGAAAGAGTGGGAACTCCCAGCTAGGCATTCACTCTAGGAGCTTTTTCTGTCTCCTTGGATGGCAGTTAGATGAGAAGGGTTTTCAACCAGTGAGAATGCCTATAAATCATAAGTACAGCATATTCTCACAGATCGCCTGGCTCTAATTGTACGAAAAGTATTTGGTTTGATCAACTGGTTACACAGCAACAGAACATTCAAAGAAGGGAGGGCTTCTTTTGCAGTAGTGGACTGTTGATAGAGTATAAGTAAAGCTTAGGATTTTGAGGCTTCACTAAAGGGTCCTATCTGTGAGGCACCAGAGTGAAAACTCAAAGGACTAAGGACAGACCCGGAGTCAAGTACTGATTCTCTCAGGAACTCATCCTAGGGTCTTATGGTGTACCTTTGAATCCCTCTAAGTCACACACAGGTCCTTTACTGTGTTAGTCTGGGTTGAGTAGAGAAACGAATTCATTGACACTCATATGGGTATAAGAAAGAACTTGATCTAAAAGAGCAATTATAGGTGAAAAAAGCATTCCAGCCCAATTCAGATCAAGTCAATACATCCAATATGCCCATACATTCCTCTTTAAACTCAGTCAACACTTGTAATGATGCCGGAAGCAGGATGATCACAGACTGGGGAGTAGAAGGTCTTCTAAATCCAGTGGTGGTGGAAGCATCTCAGTGCTGTGAGATGTGGCTCCTCCAGCTCTCTGAGTATCTCAACAGCAGGAAAGGGAAGGTCAAGAGAGTGGGTCTGGCCTCCAGTGAGCTATTCGCTCTGTTGCCCCTCCTAATGAGGTCATCAAGATTCAACTTGATTGACAAGCTAGACTCCACCCCCTTGCTCAAGTTGACAGAAGATTATGTAACTGTCATATTCACCTAAAACATGCAACTCTTGTAATCCCAGAGAACTCAGGGGAAAACTTAGCTGGATGTAAATTGTTTCAGGCCTTCATTTAGGATTGATATTTGGGGTGTGAATGGCTGAACACTAATTTCAGATACTAATCTAATAATGTATAATATTGCTAGTACACATTGACAATCAGTGCTTGGAGGGTCGAATCCATGACTTTTGTATGTATCATACCAAATGTTGGCACATTGGCATTAAATACATTAAAAACAAAACAAAACAAAACAAACCCTCACCATTATCACATCAATTCTGACTCATGGGGACCTTATAGGACAGGGTAGAACTGCCTCTGGGATTTACAGCTGGTGGGTTCAGCTGTTGACCTTGTGGTTAGCAGCACAATGTGCAAGCACTATGCCACCAAGGCTCCCAGCAGATACTGGGTCAGTGAGTAAAAGGAAGATAAATGGTATTTGTGCTTCTGTGTGTAAGTTCGAAATCTCATAGGAGGCGGGGAATATAAAGCAGATTCATCCTCTTATTTTATAAAATAGGGTTCTTTGCCACGGTGGGACTCAATGAATGAGAGTAGGATTAAAAGGGTTTATTAGTGTCAGAGTACAGAGGGCAAACATTCAACTTGAATGCAAGTGAGAAATGGACTTGATTACGACCATTGGTCATATTATCTATGACAGACGTAGCCTTGGTGGTGCATTCCTTTGTAGCAGCAGAAAGTCCCTTTGCTTTGCTTCAAAGTCTGGAATCAAGGTTTCTGCCTGAACAGATTGATTGGGGCCTTGGGAATGTTCCTCAAACCCTTGTGACAAATACTTGCTGATGTCCAGACTCCGGATTTGTTTTTGAAATCTCAGTCTTTGTAGGTGATTGTTAGAAATCTAAATTCTCAGACACCATTCCAAACCTTCTGAATCATACACCTGGGGACATTGCCCCGAATGTTTGTCTGCTCTTCACTAATTTATTTTATTTTCATAGGCTGTGGCTGCTAAGAACACATACACAGCAAAGTAGGTTCCAATTCCGCAGGTTCTAGGTACACCCTTTGTGACATCGGTTCCATCCTTTGAGGTATATAACCAGGCTCACTCTTCTTTGCTGAGCTGTTCCTCAGTCAATGTACGCCATGCTTCCCTCAGAGCATACTATAATGCTTGCAACACAATAAATATTCAACAAACAGTGAATAAGTGAGTGAACTTTGCACTTTTATTTTCTTTGGTTGAATTCTCATAAGTAGATTTATTTGGTAAGTTAGAGTGTGAATCTTATTAGTGCTTTTGATATACATACATATTGCATAATTACTTTCAACAAAGGTGTTTCAAGGTATAGTCTACAAGTAGCTTATGATAGTGCTGCTGTACACATTAAACCCTATTGATCAATATATATCTCAGGCAATTATTAGATGGAGAAGAGGAAAGTAAAAGGAAATAGAGGAAAGACCTAGGAGGCAAAGGATGTTTGTAGAGGTCTAAATACAGGAATGTACATATGTAAATATATTTATATATAATGATAGGGAAATAGGTGTATGTACATATATTTATACGTTATCTATTAAGGTAGCAGACAGACATTGGATCTCTACTTAAATACTCCCTCAATGCAAGAACACTTTGTTCTAATAATCCAGTACTCCATGTTGCTCACCTACCCAACACAATTGCTAAAGAAAAAAATGAGTGTATAAGCAAGTGTGATGAAAAAAGTTTCTGCTGCCTGGTTATCAAAAGATACAGGGTCTGGGGTCTTAAAGACTTGAAGATAAACTAGCTGAGAAGCAACAAAGTCCACATGTAAGAAGCACATCGGCCAGTGTGATCATGAGGTGTCAGTGGGATCAGGTATCAGATATCAGATACCAAGAACAAAAAATCATATCAATGTGAATGAAGGTGAGTGTGGAATGGAGACCCAAAGCTTATTTCGTAGATAATTGGACAACCCCTTACAGAAGGGTCACAAGGAAGAAATGGGCCAGTCAGGGTGTAGTATAACACTGATGAAATATACAGCTTTCCTCTAGTTCTTTATTGCTTCCCCCCACCCCCGTTCCTCACTATCATGACCTCAATTCTACCTTACAAATCTGGCTAGACCAGAGCATGTAGAATGATACAGATAAGAGCTGGATACCCAGGAAATCCAGAACAGATAAACCCCTCAGTAGCGATGCCAGGAGGGGGAGGGGTAGGAGAGGGGAGAAATGCTAAATCTATAAATATACGTGCATAGCTCTATTTCCCCATCATCATATATATAGTTATCTATGTACATGCCTGTATCTAGACCTCAATAAGTGCCCTTTGCCTCCTAGTTCTTTCCTCTATTTCCTTTTACTTTCCTCTTGTCCCACTGTCATGCTCAGCCTTCATTTTGGTTTCATTAATTTCTCTCAGTTACCCTACCCTTGATCAGTCTCTACCAGGCCCCTCACACCTTCCTTGTCACTGATTTTGAATCACTTGTTGTACTCTTTTCCCTGGGTTGGTCAACACCACCTCCTTTCCTCCACCTCCCCCTCTCCCCTATCCCTCCGGAACCATCAGTTCCATTGTTTTCTCCTCCAGACTTATCTAGAGAGACCTGCAGAGATAATAATATGCACCCAAATCTCCCAAGACATAGCAAGATGAAACAACAAAGAAAAACAAAATGATGACAGCAAAAAAAAAAAAAACCAATATCCAGAAAAAACTAAAAAATAATAAAAAAGAAAAACCTGTAAATAGTTCAAGGTCTGTTTGTTGAACTCTAGGAGTGTCCTCTGATTGAGTCCAATGGTGTGTCATGTCCTGTTCCCAAAACCTATCCTTGGTACTCACTTTGGACCTCCATGTTCTGCTCTCCTGACTGCTCTACTGCACATCTTTAGTGCTTTGCCTCAGTGTGGTGGGGTCAGACTGGGTGCAATCCTGACATTGTGTCTCTAGTGTTGTCCCCCACAGGGCCTTGAATCACTGAGGGACTTTGTGTCTCATAGTGCAGCCAGCCACATGGTCCTCTCTGTGCTTTGGCTGATCTGAGAGGGGGTATTTTCTTCCTGGCTTGGTGGGCCAGGATGTGCCCCACTGCCTTCCTCCCGCTTCATTTGCTCCCGTGTGCTCTGGTTAGACATGTCCCTCTCCCGGAACTGCAGCTTCAGTGCTGTCCTGTAAAGTAAGTTCTTCTGTGGGGAGGGATGGCTGTCCACATAGTTGGGATTGGGGCCAGGCCCTAAGACCCCTCCACTGGCTCCCCGCTCCATGCTGTCATGCTGCATTCACATCCTGAAACGTCTGGTGTAAGTCTGGTCCCTCTTTCCCTGTGGAGATAAAAACAATGCCCCTCCTTGGGGTGGGTTAGTGCCTGTTCCCCCTCTACACATTACTGTCTTTCAGCCACCTCCATTCACCCCCACCTCCTTTTTAGTTAGCTACTATATGGGGCCCTGGATTTGGTCTGGCCCTTGCCATACTACCTGGACCTCACCCCAGGAATAGCTTCCATGTTCTCTTACATAAAGTACCTGGCACAGCTACTCCTGAGTTTCTTCATCACCCATTTCTGGACAGAGGTTTGACCAAGAGGTCATAGGGAGGAGTTCAGGGAATAAGCAATGTATGTGGGAGGGGGAAGGGAGCACTCTTTAGAATTGATGATGATGACACAACTCCTTTTAAAAGTTACTTCACCACGAAAGGTGGGTGGGGTGGTTGATCTGAATTTGAACGTGGTAGTGATTGTGTAACTATTCTTGCTATGATTGTACTATCGCCTTGTGAACTAAATGCCAATGAAACTGTTTTAAAAAGATGTCATATGCTACTTTGATCTACATATAGGAATTTCTACACACATTTATTTATTTTTCTAATAAGCGAACCACTTACTCTGCTCCAAGTGTCTTACATATAGTTTCTATTTTCATGATGACAAGCAAAGAAGAATGGCTCCAGATGTGTTCATCCTGTCAGATGCTTGAGGACAGTAAAGCAAGAATCTGAGGTCTCGGGTGACTTCAGGGCCAATGTTCATCGGCACCCAGCGCTTGTCTTTTAAAAATCGAGGGTACTCTTCACTTGTTGCAGACTTTCCCGTGGACAAGCCTGTTGGACTATCCTTACCTATGTACAGCAGGCACTGAAGGGCGAGGTTCAGGCTGCATCTCTTCAGGTAAATAGTGGCCATTCTCTTAGTCCCTGCTTATGTGACAGTGGCGGACAGTCTTTTGTCCCTATCTTTATAACGTCCTTTATTTCTCTCAGATTCTTCCAATGAGTCCTCTGAACCCAAGAGAAAGATAACTGAAAAAAGAAATACCACACACGGCTGCCCCAAGCCTCCAAACCAGACCATTATCACCAAGGTCAATGTGTATAGAGATAGTTCATGTTATCTTTTTTAAATTGACTCTTATCTTGTCAATTAAAAAATGGCTTAAATGCCATATGTTAATGCAATGGCTTCATTCTTACAGAAAACAAATCTGAATGACCCAAGCAGTCCTCAGCTGATGTTGCCAGGGCTGAAGAGGTGATCTGTTCAGTATGCTATAATGCCCCTGAGGTGACCACAGTTACCATGGGAACACTTGAGGGAATTTCGTACTACCCTCAACATGGTGATCAGAACATAGACAGCAGTATGTGTGTGTGTGTGTGTGTGTGTGTGTGTGTGTGTGAGAGAGAGAGAGAGAGAGAGAGAGAGAGAGATCTGGGGTGGGGGGGTATTAGCAGAAGATACTGATATGATAAAACTAATGTTTTATCTGGTTTTAAAACTTTAAAACCTAGGTCACTTATTTGTTCATTTGCTCCCCAAAGGACAATTTGCTACCCAGAGAGTCTCATCTTATTTCTAAGGAGAGGGAAATTATGAGACCAAAGCTGGGGATTTAACAAATGGAAGGAAGCTGGGACAAGTTTGGGGAAATAGAGCAGCAAAAGATGGACAATAATGCCCTCAGGACTTAAACCTGAATAAACTATAAGGGAACTTTACATTATCTACTTCAATGCCCTTAATTAGAGATATGCCCAGACCGTAATCACAATGAGACACCTTCAAGTCCTTTGTACCAAAAAAGAATGATAGTGCAGTGAAATGTCAGGTACAATAAGTTCAGCACTCAAAATCCCCATTGCAGTGATACACTGAATGGATACAGAATTTGTTTTGATCAAATGAACAAAGAAAAAAGGTAATACAGCAAACCAATTTATATGAAGTGTAAGATGATCTAAATGTAAAATGATCTAAATGCCTCAATTAAAATACTGAAATTATCGCATTAGAACAAAGACACAAGACTCAACTAATAGCAATGAAAAGAAAGCTATAATGAATGTATTGATGTGGATTTTAGAGTGAAAATATTATCAATAATAAAGAAGGTCATATGATAATATAATCACAAAAGAGTCATGTTATCAAAATAAGATAAGAATGACATATATGCATGTGGAATTTGGGCTTTGACTAAGGAGGACTGTAGGAGAATTGTAGTACTGGAGAAGAATGTTGAAATTACCACGGACTGCTAAAAGGATAGATGAATCTGTCTTGGGAGAAGTAGACCAGAATGTTCCTTGGAATCAAGGATGGTGCGACTTCATTTTACATACTTTGGACATATTTTCAGGAGAAGCCAGTCCCTTAAGAAGGACATTATATTTGGTAAAGTGGAGCGGCAGTGAATAAAATGAGGGCCCAAGATGGATGGACACGTGCTTCTAACAATGGGCTCAGGCATAGGAACAATTGTGAAGATAGTGCAGGACTGTGCAGTGTTTTCAAATAAGCAACCATCTAAGTGAAACATCAAATAAGTGCGCATAGAAGAAATATACCAGCCCGTATCATCCAAGGATTGCAAATAAAAAATCCTAAATCTGGAACACCAGTTTTCAGAGGTTATGAATGACAGTGGAAGCTCAAAATGTATTTGCAGCATCCCTGCATGGATTAAGTCTCCAGTAAATTCATTATGGCAGATGCAGTTAGGTTAAAATGGAATACCTTATCTTTGATATCCCTTTTGACCCATTTTAAGTTATTTCCATTTTTAATATTTTCTGCTTTTTCTTTGATTGAGGTTTTCCTATGTTTTGCCTAGTCATCATGGTCGGGTTTTGTTTGTTTGCTTCCTGGTTGTGTTTTGTATAGGTTTCTTTATATGAAACTCAGGATAGGTATATTTATAAAGACAGTAACTGGATCAGGGCCTGGCTGGGGAGGTTGGAGGGGTGGGGGAAATGGGGAGCTAACAGCACTGAGGATAAGAAATAAGAAAATGTTCCAAAAATATTTGTGGTGATGATTGCACAATTCTCCTTAATATGATTAAATGATTAAATTGCATAACCTGTGAAGTATATGTGTGGTAGTTACATAATCTGGTATCAATTTGAGACTTGAGAGGATTAAGTGTGAAGGGGTAGAATTTAGTCTGTCAGTCGGGTGACAGCCCATAAGACCTCTGTGAAGTCCTTCTCCTGAGAGATTCTGGGAATTGCGAGATTTCCTCCTTGGAGGCAGGAAAAACTCTCTATCTGCACACTCCCTGGCAGATATTGCAGCTGGCAATACACATAGTACTATGTCCTGGGAGCTGGAGATGCCACCTGGATCTACTTTGATGCAACCAAACCTTTGAAGCCTAAGAAGGCACGTAGAGACACCTGCTAGCACTGAGATGCTTACAATGCCACTGGATCCACAAGACATCCAACTGAATGGCCAGTGATCCTCCTGCATTTGACATCATTGCATGTGTTTCCTGAGTCTGGGAGACCCCTATAGATTGGTATCAGACATATGGGCTAATATTGGACTTACGGACTTGATCTGGACTAGGCTAGAACATTTCCTCAATATTCAATTGTTCCTGTATTTAGATCTCTTTCTTATATACATGAGTGTCTCTGCATTTGTCTCTCCAATCTACCAAGGCTCACACAATATGCCAACATAACTATTTAAAAGTAATGAATCAGAAATTAAAATAAAAATACCACCTATAATAACATAAAATTATGAAAATCTTTAGGGATAATTTTTTTAGCAGGAAAAACATTTTTATTCAAATAGTCCTTAAATTCAATTTTGAATGAACTCCTATAGTACTCCAAAGCTTAGAAGACCCCTGAAGGCACAGTAATTAACTGTTAGGCTGCTGACCCCAAAATCAAGAGTTGAAAACTTAATAGTAAATGTTACTGGTAAGTCGCCTAAATAAACAAACACAGGCACAATTCAAAGATATAATAAATTTGGTTCTAGATCACCACAACAAAATTAATATTCCAATATTTGTGCCACGTGAAATGTTCTACTCCCCAGGGCATACAATGAGAAGCAGAGACAACAAATGAGTACATGCTGTTCAAAAAAGGACACAAATAAAACTGCTCAACACAGAGTTTCCACGAACTTATAATTAAACAACAACAACACCTGTAGTCTCTGCTGAGCAAGATGACTGGAAGTGCAATAAAATAAGCTATTCCTTAAAATAACATTTATAAAACATGTTACTTTATATTATACGATTTTCCTGGCTCTACCGACTGCTTTGGAAAAGAAAACCAAGACTTTCTACTCCCATAAAGAGTCTCAGAAACACACATCAGGCAATTCTACTATGTCCTACAGGGTCATTAAGAGTAAGATAGGAGCTCTCACGACCACCAGAGGGCAGTGATGCCCCAAAACAGACAGAAACAAAACAAAACAAAGACAGAAACAAAACAGAACAAAAAAGAGTAAGAAAGGAGTTGATAGCAGGGAGGGTGTGTGCTAATGCATTCTTCCATAAATAAAAAAAAAGCAAACAACTAAGGAACAAAAACAAAAATCCATTGACAGGGAATTAATTTCAACTCTTAGTGACTTTATAGGCAGAGTTTCTAAGGATTCTAACACCTTTCTCCTATGAAAGTCTGATGGGTCCCAACTAAATTTCCATTGGTGATCAAATGGTTAACCATTGTGCCACCAGGACTTCTGCTACTCTCCCATTTGGTTCAGGTATGTGGATTAGTTATTCAGTAGGATCTTTATAAAAAATGGTGTAAGTTTTGGATAGGGGCCCTGACTAACCACCTCTGACTTTAAAAAAGGGAAAAAGAATCAAACTCAGCTTACTCTCAAGGTTGTGGTCATATATGCTTCTCAGTTCCAACTACCTTCAATTTAATTTCTGTGTATTTCATATGGAGAATTCCCTGTTGGCAGTCACCATATGTTCAAAAAGGTATTATCTATGAACAGGTCATTGGTCTTGTAAAATCCTATCATTTCATCTCCACCTTCATTTCTTTTACCAAGAACATATTTTCCAACTAATATTCCTTTCTGTATTTCACATTTTTTCATTCCAATGGCCAATGATTATCAATGCATCTTGATTGCATGTTGCATAAATTTCTCACTGAAGACATTCCTAGCATGTCTTCATCAAAGCTGTTTAGTGGGGGATTATTTAAATAACAGCTGTATTGATTGGATTTTCTTATATGAAGATAGGTATGATCCATTATGCCAGACAACCTTGCATTTCAAGGTATATATTGAAATGCCATTTTTAACAATGAATGCAACATCATTCTTCTTGCCTGCGTCACTCCTTCAATGGTGAGTCATATGAATTTCTAATTCACATGGTCAATGCCAATCTATTTAGGTTCACTAATGCTTGGTATATTGATCTCTCTGTGTTATAATTAATTTTTAGGGATAATTTTGGCAAAAGATGTGTAGAGATTGAATGCAGAAAATTATAAAATACTATTGAGATTAATTAAAGAAACCAAAAATAAAGAGTTATATCTACTCTGTGATTCAGGAGACCTAATATTTTTAAAATGTTGCCTGTTTCCAAATTTATCTACAGATTCGACATAATTACAAAAAATTCCCAGCATGTTTTTGCTTTTATGGAAATTGATGAAACTACTCTATATAAGGAAATATAAAGGATTAAAATTAGTTTAAAAATTTTAAAAGAGAGGAGTGTCAGTGATGGACTTATATTATCTGGTTTCTAATGTTGGCAATGTCAAAACCTAAATGCTTAGAAAAATTACAAAACTGAATGCAGCAGAATGTATTTATTGTGAGTAGACATGATTTGAATTGAGTAGTGTTGACAGGAGGAGTATCAGGAAATTTCCTAAAAAAGGAGATGGTGGGAACTGATTTGATAGGTCATTGCTATGTTAAATTACAGGAGAGAGATGGACATTGGATCTCCACTCAAATACTTCCTCAATGCAAGAACATTTTGTTACACTAAATTGGCATTCCATGATGCTCACCTTCCCGACACGATCACTGAAGACAAATGTGTGCATAAGCAAGTTGGTGCCTGGCTATCAAAAGATGTAGCATCTGGGGTCTTAAAGGCTTGAAAGTAAACAAGTGGCCATCCAGCTCTGAAGCAACAAAGCCCATATGGAAGAAGCACACTAGCCTGTGTGAACACAAGGTGTCGAAGGGATCCGGTATCAGACATCAAAGAACTAAAATGGTCTCATTATAAATGAGCAGGAGCACAGATTGGGGACCCAAAGCCTATCAATAAGAGATGAGCTAGTCAAGGTGCAGTATAGTAATAAGGAAACATGCAACTTTCCTCTATCTAGTTCTCAAGTGTTTCCTTCCACCCACTATCATGATCCCAATTCTACCTGACAAATCCAGCTAGACCAGGGGATGTACACTGGAGCCAGAAACATAGAGAATTAAGGATAGATGATCCCTTCAGGACCAGTGATGGTGGTACCAGAAAGATGGAGGGATGGTGGAAGAGAAAGGGGAAACCAATTTCAGGGATCTACATATAACCTCCTCTCTGGGATACAGAAAAGAGAGAAGTGAGTAAAGGGACACATTGGACAGTGTACGATATGAAAAGGTAATAATAATATGTAAGTTATAAGGGTTCATGGGGGACAGGGTGTGAGGAGGAAGGGGAAATATGGAGAGCTGGTATTGGGGGGGCCTAAGTGGAGGAAGGATGTTTTGAGAGTGATGATGACAGCAAGTTTGCAAATGTGGTCTGTGTACAATTAATGTATATATTGATCATGATGGGAGTTGTATGAGCCCCCAATAAAATTATTTATTAAAAAAGGGGAGTAAGAAGGAGCTTATATGAAGGGCTCAAGTAGAAAATATTTGGAAATGAAGATGGCAACATGTGTACAAATATACTTGATACAAGTTATGTATTGAATGCTATAAGATCTGTAAAGCCTCCAATAAAATTATTGAAAAAATGATTAATAACAGTAATAAGTAGCCATTATCTAGAATGCACTTCCCTCTTCTTCTTTTCCCCAACCAATTAATGTTGGGTTCTTTATTTATGTGCAAAGTTCAATTCATTTAAAATAAAGCTTAAAACTACAAACTGTTCAACTTACATAGCATAAACTATGTTGATCAATTTTTATAGAAGAGGGACCATACAGTATTTGTCTTTATGTGCTTCACATTTCATTTAGCATTGTACCCTGCAGATCCATCCATGTTATAATGCATTTCAAGGACTCATCATTGTTGTTTATGGTTTTGTGGTTCACATTTTGTTCATTTATTCAATCACTGGTACCTCTTTTCTACTATTAATAAAGTTGCACTGAACATAAAAAGATTACAGGAGAACATCAAAGCATGATCAAGGTTTCAGGGTCCCTTGTTTACAGAAATAGAATCACCAAGGACACATCATGTATGCTAAAATAAGGCCAGCTGTTCCTGTAAACATTGACCGTCTCAGAAACCCTATTTGAGCCAGTATGAATCAGAATGTAAGTTTTGGGGTTTAGTTAGAGCTGGGAGTTCTTGCCATACGTGCTACAGCATAGCCTCTAGTCAAATCCTGTGAAGAAATGACATGGGGCCACATTGGGCTTCCTCTGGCTACATAAAGAAGAAGAATCCAACTTCGCATTAGAAGTCAGACATGCCTTCACCCCACACTCCCTGCCATCCATCTTTACCCGATTTCAACATTAACCATCCCTCCTATGGCACATGGCTTCTCTGCTGGCTTTGACCATTCATTGTGAGAGTCATGCAGAATGCACAAACAATCATCACAATTTTAAGGTTTATTAGGTTATAAAATATTGAAAATGCACTTCTTTTCCCCACACCATCTATTTTCAGCTAGGCTGGCAAGAATGTCTGGGTGGTAGTCTCAGCCATGAGGTCCCTCGGCCTCTGCTGCGTTCTGTAGGTTAGGAAGTCCATTGGTGACTTTGCCTCAGGCCTCAACCACGGCTTTTTTGTTTTGTCTCGTCGTTTCCACGCTTCGGCCTTTGAGGCTTCTGTGGGTGCTGCCACTTCAGGCAGGGACCTCCCACACATTCTTCTTGGTTGTCAGTCACTGGATTCTCTCTCCATGAAAGAGAATGGTTCACTCTTATATATTTTGTGGAATGGAAAAACTGACCAATCACCCCTGCTGGTGCCTTAACACACACTCTTTGCATGGTTCTGGTGTCCAGAGAGACCATTCCTTGCAGAAGGACATCATGCTTGGTGAAGTAGAGGGGGCGCAAACAAGAGAGAGGCCCTCAACAAGATGGAGTGACACAGTGGCTGTGATAATAGGTTCAGACAGAGGAACAGTTGTGAGGAGAGCACAGGGGTGGGCGATGTTTCCTTCTGTGGGGACATGGATCAGGACTAATTCGATGGTATGGAACAAAAATAACATCAATCAATACAGGAGACCTGGTGATATAGTGATTACACATTGTCTGTCAACCATGAGGTTAGTAGTTCAAAGTCAAAAGCCAACCCACACACGAAAGATGTGACTATCTACTCCTAAAAAGAGTTTCAGTCTCAGAGACTCGCAGGGTCAATTCTACTCTGTCCTATGGGATCATGATGAGGCAGAATTGACTCAATGGCAGTGAGACCTGAACATTTGGGAGAAAGATGAGACTTTCTACTCCCATAAAAAGTTAGAGTCTTGGAAACCCACAGAGGCAGTTCTACGCTGTTCTATGGGGTCGTTGGAAATTGACTTGAAGACAGTGAGGTGTTGCGTTTTTCCTAACCTTATCATTTGGTGGAAGAACTATAGACACAGGGATCAAAGCACCATTCTAAATAATTTCACTTCACCATAACCTGAAGTTGCTGCTTCCCTAAGCTGCTAGTACATAGATAAAATTTCTCCCAAACCTAGTGCCTAAGTCAAATGCTCCCCCATTATTAAATGCTTAAAAGTTCTTGTTAGACTGGAGCAGATTCCAAGGATCTAGTTCCTAGGATATTCAAAAGGACACTTAAGAGTGGATGGCCTGGAGCCTCACGCTCATGCTTTAAACCCACAAAACCGGGGTGCTCAGAGAATCAGAAAGATTTTGCCAATATCAACTGCTGTAATCATGATAGTGGGGTAACGTGGCAATATAGACATTCAGATGGAGCCGAATGGAGACTACAGGAACAGATGCACATCTAACTGTGAATCATTTTTCAAAATAGGTTCCAAGGCAATTCAATTTGGAGGGGAAATCTTTTAATATAAATACAAATGGATTAGCCATAAGCAAAAAAGAAAGAAAGACAGGAAAGAACCTTATCTCTCTTTTTTCCTTATATTTTTCTTTCTTAAATCATTTTATTGGGGCCTCATACAACTCTCATCACAATCTATAAATACATCCATTGGATCAAGCACATTTGTACATTTGTTGCCATCACCATTCTCAAACATTTTCTTTCTACTTGAGTTCTTCGTATCAGCTCCTCATGTACCTTCCCCCTCCCCATGAATCCTTGATAATTTATAAATTATTATTACTGTGTAATGTCTTATACTGTCCAACATTTCCTTTCACCCACTTTTCTGTTGTTTGTTTCTCAGGGAGGGAATTATATGTAGATCCTTGCGATAGGTTCCCCTTTCTCCCCGCCCCCCTTATCCTCCTGGTTTGCCTACTCTCAATATTGGTCCCGAGGGGGTTATCTTTCCTGGATTCCCTGTGTTTCTAGTTCCTATCTGTATCAGTGTGCCTTCCCTGGTCTAGCCAGATTTATAAGGTAGAATTGGGATCATGATAGTGGGGGCAAAGGGGAGGAAGCATTAAAGAACTAGAGGAAAGTTGTATGTTTCGTCACTGCTATGCTGCACTCTGACTGGCTCCTCTCCTCCCCACGACCCTTCTGTAAAGGGATGTCCAACTGCCTAGAGATGGGCTTTGGGTCTCCACTCCATACTCCCTCCTCATTCATAATGATAAGATTTTTTGTTCTTTAATGCATGATACCAGATCCCATTGATACCTCTTGATCACACAGGTTGGCGTACTTCATCCATGTGGGTTTTGTTGCTTCTCAGCTAGATGGCTGCTTGTCTATCTTCAAGCTTTTAAGACCCCAAATATTCCATATATTTTGATAGCCAGGAACTATCAGTTTTCTTCTTTCCCCCCACAATGATTTTATTGGGGAATTTTACAGCTCTTATAACATTCAATACATCATTTGTATCAAGCATATTTGTACACATGTTGCCATCTTCATTTGCAAATATTTTCTACTTGAGCCCTTCGTATAAGCTCCCCTTTTCCTTTCCTTTTTTTTGGTTATAAATCATTTTATTGGAGGTTCATACAACTCCCATCATGATCAATACATACATCAATTGTATGCAGACCACAGTTGCACACTTTTTGCCATCATCACTCTCAATATATTCTCCCTCCAGTTAGACCCCCAGTACCAGCTCCCCATATTTCCTTCTTTCCCCCATGAACCCTTAATAATTTACAAATTGTTATTACTTTTTTATATCGTACACTGTACGATGTGTCCCTTCAATCACTTCCCTGTTGTCTGTACCTCAGAAAGGAGGTAATATGTAGATCCTTGAAATTAGTTCCCCTTTCTATTCCATCATCCTTCCACCCTTCCAGTATCACCACTCCCACCACTGGTCCTGAAGGGATCATCTATCCTTAACTCCCTATGTTTCCAGCTTCAGTGTACATCCCCTGGTCTAGCTGGATTTGTCAGTTAGAATTGGGATCATGATAGTGGGTGGGAGGAAACATTTGAGAACTAGAAGAAAGTTGCATATTTCATTGTTACTACACTGTACCTTGACTGGCTCATCTCCTCCCTGCAATCCCTCTGTAAGAGGATGTCACTTCACCTATGATCGGCTTTGTGTACCCAATCTGTACTTATAATAATACAAATTATATTATTTATAATGATACAGTTTTTAGTTCTTCGATCCCTGATACTGGATCCCTGCAACACCTCGTGGTCACACAGGTTGGTATGTTTCATCCATGTAGGCTTTGTTGTTTCTGAAATAGATGGCTGCTTGTTTACTTTCAAGCCTTTAGGACCCCAGATGTTATATTTTTTGATAGCCGGGCACCATCAGCTTTCTTCACTACCTTTGCTTATCCACACATTTATGGTCAGTCATCATGTCAGGAAGGTGAGCACACAATATTATGATTTTTAGTTCTTGAAGCCTGATAACTGACCCCTTTGACACCTTTTGGTCCCACACGCTGGTGTGCTTCTCCCATGTGGGCTTTGTTGCTCCTGAGCTAGATGGCTGCTTGCTTACTTTCAAGCCTTTAAGACCCCAGACCCTACATCTTTTGATAGTTGGGCACCATCTGCTTTCTTCACCACATTTGCTGATATACCCATTTTGTCTTCAGTGATCGTGTTAGGAAGATGAGCATCATGGAATGCCAATTTAGTAGAACAAAGTGTTCTTGCATTGAGGCAGTACTTGAGTAGAAGACCAATGTCAATCTGCTATCTCAATATGTAATGAACAAATATATTTTACACATATCTATTTTCCTATCATTATATATAAATATATTTACATATTGTAGATGCCTGTATCTAGACTTCTGTAAGTGTCCTTTGCCTCCTAGTTCTTTCTTCTATTTGCTTTTACTTTCCTCTTGTCTTGCTGTCATGCTTGGTCTCCATTTAGGTTTCAGGCAGTAATTCCTCTTGGTTACATTGCCTGTGTTCCAGCCCTACCAGATTTTCTACACCCTCTTCACCATTGATTTTGGATCACTTGTTGTTCCCTTGTCCCTGGATTTTGTAACACCCACTTCCTTTTTCCTGCTGCCACCCCCTCTCCCTTGTCCCCCCAGAACCATTTATCCTGTTGTTTTCTCCTCCAGATTGTTTATCCAGCTTATCTTATCTAGATAGAACTGTAGAGATAATAATATACACAAAAACAAGACAGAGCAAAACAAAGTAACAAAAGAAAAGAAAAAACAACAATAAAAACCAATGACAAAAAAAAGAGAAAAGCCTATAAGTAATTCAAGGTCTAGGGCTGAGCCCAGGTGGCGTAGTGGTTGTGCGCGGGACTGCGGCCCACTGGGATGGAGGTTCAATTCCAGCAGTGGGGCTGGGCCTTCTGCTCCCACCACCAGAGAGCAGTGATGCCCAACAAAAACAAAACAATAATTCAAGGTCTAATTGTTGACCTTTAGGAGTGTTTTCCAGCGATGTCTGATGGGGTACCATGCCCTGGCCCCAAAGTCTAGTTTTGATATTACTTTGGGACTTCCTTGCTCTGCACCCCTTGCAGTTCTGTTGTACTCCCTTAGTATTTTTTCTCGGTGTAGTGGGGTCAGATCTGGTGCAATTCTCGTGCTGTGTCTCCAGTGTTGACTCCTGTAGGTTTATGGGTCAGTGAGCGATGTGTCTTACAGTGCATTGGTTGTTCTGATCATCGATATCATCCTCAAGACTTGGTAGGCCAGGATGTGCTACACACTCTCTTCCTCCCCCTTCAATTGCTCCCATGTGCTCTGATCAGACATGTCCCTCTCCCTGAGCTGTAGTTTCAATGTGGTCCTCTGAAGTAAATTCTTCTGGGAGAGGAGGGGTTGTCCACGTAGTTGGGATTGGGACCAGCTCCTCAGAACTTTCTATTGGTTCCCTGCTGCATGCATATATATCCCTGGATTGGGTCTGGCCCCTGCCATGCTACCAGAACCTCAGATCATGAATGTTTGTATGCAGTAGCTTTTCCCCTATGTTCCTTTTGCTTTGTTTTTAAGCTTACCTCAGTGGACTCATGATGTACATTTCCTTTTGTGCTTAGCATAATTTTCTCCAGTTCTTCCCATGTGGCAATGTTTTTCACGCATTCATCACTGCTTTTTAGGGATGCGTAGTATTCCATTGTGTGAACGAACCATGATTTTTAATCCATTCGTCTATTGATGGAAATTTGGGTTGTTTTCAGCTCCTTGAAATTGTGAACTGTGCTGTGATGAACATTGGAGCACAGATATCTGGTCGTGGTTTGTTTCTTGCCTCTTCTGGGTATATGCCCAGTAGAGAAATTGCTGGGTGGTATGGTAGCTCAATTTTTATCTGTTTCATATATCGCCAAATCAATTTCCATAGTGGCTGTACATACCTACACGTCCACCAGCAGTGAATGAGAGTTCCTGTCTCACCACAGTCCCTCCAACACTTGTTGCTTTCTGATTTTTGAATTGCGTATATTTGAGGGTATAACAATGTAACAAAAATGTGTAACAATGTAACAAAAATAACACTGTTGTTGTAATTTGCATTTCCCTATTGGCTAATGATCGGGAACATTTTTTCATATGTTTATTGGCCATTTGGATTTCTGCCCTCGTAAAACTTCTGTTCAGGTCCTTTGCTCACCTCCTCAGTGGGCAATTAGTTTTTTCCTTTGGGAAGCTAGCAAAGTATTGTAGATTTTAGTAAGAAGGCCTTTGTCTGATATACCATTGCTAAAGTTGTTACTTTTGGTGAATTCTTTCAATGTACACAGCTGTTTTATCTTCAGTATATTCCACTTGTCAATTTGTTGCTGCTTTGTATTTGTATCCTTCCCCATTTCTGATAGTCTAGTATTTCCTGTGCCAAAGTTCTCAGGTTTTCCCAATTCCTTCCTAGATGGCACTAATAGTTTGGGGTTTTACCTTGATGTCTGTGAATTCACCTTGAATTTATTCTTGTGTATGGAGTGAGATAAGGGTCTTGCTTCATTTTTATGCAGGTAGATATCCATTTTTTCCAGAACCACTTGCTGAAGAAGTTTGCTCCCCATTTGATATTTTTTGGGCCCTTATCAAAGATCAGTTGTCTGTATGCTGGTGATTTTACTTCTGGATTTGCAATTTTTTCCCATTGATCTGTCCTTATACCAATGCTGTATGGTTTTGACCACTGTGGCTGTATAACATGTGCTAAAGTCACATGTGAAGCAAGCTCATCCTCACCTCCCACTCTGGTCTTTTTCTTGGGTTCTCTGCTAATTCTGAACCTCTTCCCTCTCTATATGAAGTTGGTAATTAGCTTTTCCAATTCTTTGAAAATAGATGATGGTGATTGTATCAGGATTGTATTGAACTTATATAGTGCCTTGGGCAGAATTTACATCTTTGCTATATTGAATCCTCCAGTCCATGAGCATGGGATAGTCTTCCATTTGTTGAGGTCACTCATTTCTTGTAATATTCTTCTGTAGTTTCCTTCATATATTCTTTTTGTTCTTTTAGTCAGATTTATCCCTAGATATTTCCATTTGTGCTTGGATATTGTGAAGGGTACCATCTTTTTAATTTCCTGTTCTGTGGCTCTGTCAGTTGGGGTAGACTAGAGAAACAAAATTCATAAACACACATATGCATATAAAGGAAAGCTTTACATAAGGAACATGTAAAGACTGTACATGAAGAAAACATTCCAGCTCAGTCCAGTTCAAGGTCATAAATCCAATATTAGCCCATATGTCCGATACTAACCCATAAGTCCTCTTCAGACTCACAAAGCACATGCAATGATGCCAGGACCATCACAGGCCAGTGGGTGCAGAGTCTTGTGTACCCTGTGATGGTAGAAACATCTTAGCCGTGGCAGTGGCCTCTCGGGGGCTTCTCAAGCATCTCAGACTGACAGGAGTCTCTACGTTGCTTTTTCAGCTTCAGAGGTCTGGTTCCATCAGGGTATGCCATGTGGCTTCTCCTTCAAGATGTCTCTCAGGGAGTCAAGCTTGTGTCTCATCAATAGATGGTCTAGAAGGGACTGAGTCGTAAGTCTCTCACTCCCATGGGGGAAATACAGCCAGATTTCCCAGAATTTTCAGGAGAAAGCCATACCCACACAGAGGTCTCATTGTCTATCTCCAGATTGCCAGGCTAGACTCCACCCCATACACTCCCAATCCTGAAATCTGCACAGATTAGAGACTGCCACAGTGGTTTTATACAATGTGTATAGCAATCTGATAGACTTCTGTTTGCTGATCTTGTATCCTGCCACTCTGCCATACTCCTCTATTACTTCCATTACTTCCCATGTGGAACTTTTGGGATTTTCCATATATAAAATCATATCATTTGCAAATAATGATAGTTTTTGCAGAATCTCAGTTCTGATTTTTATTTCTTTTCTTTGCTGTTAGTAGGATTGTCCTTTTGATTCTGTTCAAGTTGCTTGAATTTGTGCCAGCATATAAATCATAAACCTCTCTTCCTTTTTTATGTGTGCACGTATTGCTATGAAACTTCCTCTGATAGCTGCCTCTGCAGTGTTTAATAAGTTTTGTTATGTCATATTCTCATTCTCATTAGTTTCTAGAAATTTCCTAATTTCGTCTCTGATCTGTGCCATCCTTGGTAATGGAAAGTTATTAATCCTCCAATTGTTTGCTCCTGCTTTCTTCATCTCCCTTTTGTTGATTTTCAGGCTTATGCCACAGTGGTCAGAAAGAAGGGTTTGTATGATATCAATGTGCTTAAATTTATGCAGATTTCACATATGCCCCACCATGTGATCTGTCTTTGAATATGTGCCATGTGGGCTTGAAAAAGAATGTGATGATTTTTTTTGTATTTGGATATATATGTATATATCTCTGGTCAAATTGTCTAATTGTGGTGTTTAGATCTCTAGCCTCCTTGTTGAGTTTCTTTCTCTGTGATTGTTGAAGTCACCTATTATACTTGTTGACACTGTGATTTCTTTCTTTCATATTTTGGAGTGGTTGGTTAACATATTCAGAAGATCTTTCATTCGAGGAATTTATGTTTAAAAACCTTAATGGTTCTTTGTCGACCATTCCCTTTAGCATTATATAGTGTCCCTCCTTATCTCTTTTTATGGTTTGCACTTTGAAGTCAATTTATGCCAAGATTAGGATCACAAACCCTCCTTTTTATTAATTGCTGTTTGCTTGGTATGTTTATTCCAGCCTTTGATTCTCAGCCTCTTTTTGTCTGTAATCTGGAGATGTGCCTCCTGTAGGCAACAGATTGATGGGTTGTGTTTTCTAAGCCAGTCTGCCAACCTTAGTCTTTTAATGCCTGAGTTCAGTCCATTGATATTCAGGGTTATAAGCTTCATCTGTGGTCTCTGTGATGTCATCTTGTACATTCTGGGTTGGCTGTTTTCCTACTTCCCTTTCTTATCAGTGTGTGTGTGTATGTGTGTGTGTGCTTGTGTGTCTGTTTGTGGTTCATTCTTGACTTCTTTCCACCCTTTAACTGATGCCATCTTGGGGGCTGTATTCCCATTGTTGTCCTCTGGGTGGACCTATTCTATGTGGCGGTCTCTTATTTGTACCCAGTGAGTGCTGTTCTTTTGCCTATAGTAGGATGATGAGGATCTTTTGTAAGGCTGGGTTTCCTCTAACGTCTTCTTTGAGTGGTTCCTTGTCTTGAAAGACTTTTATTTCTCCATCTCTCTTGATTGATAATTTTACTGGGTAGAGTAATGGTGGGTTTGCATTATTTTCCTTCAATTTTTGGAATATGTTACTTCACCCTCTCCTCTTTTTCAGTGTATGCTGATAGATCTGAGTATATTCTTAATTGGGAAACTTTATATATGATTGTTTGTTTTTCTCTAGCTGCTCTTATGATTTTCTCCTGAATAGATAACTATTAGGTGCTTTGGTGACTTCTTTTTGGGATGCATTCTAGCTGGTGTTCTTTCAGCCTCCTAAATGGTTGCCTGGTTTTCATTCACTTAGCTGGGCAAGTTTTCCTCCATGAATCCCCTCTTTATTTTTGTAGATGACTTCTTTGTTGTGTCTCCCTCTGATAATCTAATTCTTATGATGTTCTTCACAGCATCAACCACAAAGTTTTCTTTATGCTTTCTTAAGTTTTCTTTAACTTCTTTGATATTATTTGCTTTTCAAATGTGTTTATTAAAGTCTGCTCTGCTGTCCTCTAGGTTACTAGTGTGGTTCTCTGCTTCCTCTAGTTGGTTGACGAAGCCTATGAGTCTGCTACTGGTTGTTTGCTTCATCTTTAAGCCCTCATATTTCCCTTTGGTGTATGGGTTTTAGCTCCTGTATCATTTCATCCTTTTTTTCTGTATTGTTTCCTTTATGACTCCAAACAGAATTCTGAAAATTTCTTTCTGTGACAGATCAGTGTCTGCTTCTTCTATATACAATTTTAGGTTTGGGACATCTTCTGCTATTGCCTTTTATTTCTCCTGTTTTTTTAATTGATTGCTGTCTGAATTACATTGTTTTAGAGGAGCCAGGTGCCATTTTCCAGGTAGTTGAAGAGCACTGGCTATCTCTGGGAGACTTGTAGTAATGCTTCTTTGAACTCCTGCAGTTAATTTCACTATGGAATTGACCTACCACCTTAATCCTCCTGCGGCTTCACTGTTTCCCTAGTTAACCAGTATTCCTTTATTTGGAGGAAAAGTTGGATGGTTTTCTCAGGGAACACTGGTTTGGTGGTTGTGGACTCACGATGATTGTACTATACTGACAAGTATCAAAGGAAACCATGATGGTGTGACCCTTAGAAGCTTGGGGTGCCTCGGAGTGAGTGTGTGTGTGTTTGGGGTGTGTGTGTGTGTGCTACAATGGGAGTGACACAGAAGGCTGATGAATGCCTTGGTTGGTGTGGAGCACAGAGAATGGTTGGCGGAATTTCCTGGTCATGTAGATCATTGTGAAGGTTGGGTAGAGGTTCCTGCAGGAGCATGAAGCATTGGTGAGTGTTGACCAATCTGCCTTAGGCCATGTGAGGCCCCACAGGAGGTGGGAGTTTGTTCCCTTAGTCACATCGAACAATAGAGGACAAGTAGGAGCTTCCCAACCCACACAGATAGAATTTCCCCCAAAGAAGGTGGGCATGATCTTCCCAGGCACATGGTAAGTACTGCAGAGGCGGCGGGGTAGGGGGGGTGAGCAGGTGGAATTTCTCCTGGACAAAGCTGAGTGGGATATCCCCTGATGGAGGGTATGTGGGATTTCCCCAGCCTCAGATTATGCTGTAGAGGGTGGCATTATCCCAACTGGGTGCAGGGCAAATGTTGATGCCCGATGCTAAGGGCAAGTGGTCCGGAGGTTGACAGTGGCATGTGAGAGAACAAGGAAGAGAAAAAGAAAAGAAAACAAAACCTAAGCCCGCTGAGACTGTGGTGGGAAGAGAGAGAACAAAAGTAACAAAATAACCGAGTCCCTCCATCCCTGACCATGGGGCTGGAGTACTTTAAACCACAATGTTCTACATGACCAGGAAATTCCACCAACAGCTGTGGCTGTGTTGCGATAAAGGCCCTGCAATGACTCTAAATGACCCTGGCTCCACCCAAGACAATGTCAGAGCTAAGGTCAAACCCTAGCTGGCCTCCACTGGGGTAACTCAAAAGCCCCCCCAGCTCTTCAAAACGTGATGGATCTGTGTCTACTTATCTTTATGATGCTCCTCCTGCGACCCAGCAGTGTGGAATTTCCCTCATGTCACTCTTCTGTGCTGATTTCTGAGGAGTTCCTCTGGCATGTATTCCTCAGTCGCTACCTTTGGTACGTGTTACTCAGTCGTTACCTTCCAGGAAGTCCTCCTTATCTTTCTTCACTCTCTCTCTATAAGTTAATTCAAAATGGAGTTAAAATATTAAGTTCTTAAAGTAAAACACAAGGAGAAATTCTTCGTGACCTTACGTCTGGGAGATTTTTCTTATTTAGAACTGGAAAAGGCAAAATATAGAAGGAAAAGGTGGGACTGTTAGCATTCTCATGCACTGATTGTGGGACCAGATGTTCCAGTTTTTGTCTTCTGTCCTTTGGAAGCAGAAAGACCCTTGAAATGTTGCACTTGATGAGTTTTATTTAGGGAGGCCTTAAAAGGAGGCTCTTTCCTCTAACTTTGTGGCTAGTACAGACTCTTCAAAAGTAGTCTCAGAAGAATTGGAGTTTGCTAGAAGGACCTTGACTCTGAAACTCTGGTTTGGGAATAAGAATAAAAGGATCAGTGTAATAAATCTTGAATTCTTGGGTGGTCATGGGTGTGAAATTGCAGCTGTGCTGGAATAAAAGTCTCCAATGGAATTTAATAATGATGGGCCCTTTACTGTATAAGTCAATGCAAAGATGACAAGGGAAAAGCTGAACACATAGACCCTTGGCTATTATTATCTGTTGTAGTTCAATTAAAAATGTTGACTGCTGGAGTAGATCTTGAAGCTGAATCAAGCTTGGACTCAGGCAGAGTCTGAATTACAGTTGCTGGCTTCAGGGATAATTCCAAAGGGCAATATGCTGTTGAAGTAACAGATAGAAAAAAGAGTAAATTTTGTTAGAGAATGGGACTAAACAAAGGGAAAGAAAGAAGTCAAAGAATTTAACCTGGCAGGGGAGAAATGAGATGGACAGAGTGGACATTAATCCAGTCAAGGGAAATCTTCATTTTGCACCCTTCCAAGTTGACTGAACCAATATAAACCTATTGAGAGACCCAAAGCAAATTGGGTCTATTCACCCTGTCATTGTGTGCTGCAGAGACATGTCAGACCCACAGCTGCCTTATTTGAGAATAGACATTCCAAGGTTGTAATTTTTACAGAAGCCTTATCTCTTTCTTATGAAGCATCTGGTGATTTGGAATAAACAAACGTTCAGTCAGGAAGCTCTTAACCATTGTACCGGAAAAAACAACAAAGCCTTACATTCACAATTTTTAAGTAGATTCTGAAACATAACTATCTTACACAGTGTTCCCAAGGCTATAAATCTTTATAGCAGTGGATAGCCTCCTTTTTCTTCCAAGAAACAACTGATGGCACAGAATCACCTGACTTGACAGCAATTCAATGCTTACCCAATGTGTTTGTACGGGTAGACTGAAGAGATAAATTCATGGTGATACTCGCATGGATATAAGGGAGAGGTTTATATACAAGAGTAATTGAACACTGACAAAAAATCCCAACCCGGTTCAGCCCAAGGTCATAAGTCTTATATTAACCCATCTATCTGATACCAATCTATAAAGGCCTCTTCAGACTCATAAAACACATGCAATGATGCCAAATGCAGAGCAATCACTAGCCTGTGGGTAGGAAGTCTTTGGATCCAGTGGTGTTGGGAGCATCTCAGTGCTGGCAGGAGTGTCCGTGTGGCCAGTTCAGTTCATGAGGCTGCATCAGGGTTGGTCCATGGGGCTCCTTGTTAGGGATGTCTCACAGGAAGTGAACAGAGCTAGCGTGTCTCCAGCCTCCAAGGGGGAAATACCAGAATTCCCCAGAATTCTCAGGAGAAGGCCATGCCCACGAAGAGGCCTCATTGACTATGGTCTGATGGACAGACTAGACTCCATCCCTACACTTTTAATCCTCAAATTAACAAATGATTACATATCCACCAAACCCGGCAATTCCTTTACTCACCTTGCTCAAAAGGAATGGGAAAAACTGAAAGGCAAAAATGACAATAAGAAATTTAACCCCAAGTTGCTTGAGGTAACAGTCTCACAACAGAAGGACAGATGAAAGGCCTGGATTCCATGATTCAAATCCTGTCTGGGGACCCAAGGCCACGTACATATGACTGGATAAATGGTCCAGAGTGGACAAGAGATATTTCAGAAACTTCCTATAGGGTGCTTTCAAAACCAGTGGATGAAGTTCTAGCAGGGGCTACACTTCAGGGAATGGAAATGACTGACTGGGGAGCGTTTTCCTTGCCTAGCATTGTGAACCAGAGGGTGTGCAAGTATACCTTCCCACTTAATATTAATTGCAAAGTGGGAGCCATGAGAGTTTGCTAAGCCAACACAGGTGTTCATTTTCTATACAATATTGTATGTGTTGGACCCACCCACTGGGGCGTGTGGTAGAAGACTGAGAACCATCCATGCTGACTACTGGGAGTTGGGACCTGAAAATTCCCATTTAAAAGGCGTTGCTAGTTTGCCGTCAGAAAATATTAGTCTATTATCACACACTGAAACTGCCTGTGACTAAAGAAAATAAATAATCTTGAAAACCTGAAATACCCATAATGTCTTGATTGGTTCTGGGTTACTTTCAGTAGGGGCTGTCCTAATACACCTGCTGTGAACATTTGTATATATGTTGCTACATGAATGGAAATTTTCCTTTCTGTAGGAGTGTGGTGGCTGGGTTATATGACAAGTGTACATCTGATACTTCTAGAAGCTGTCAGGTGGTTTCCAGCGAGAGAGAGGGTAGCCTTCTTGCATCCCACTGGGGTGTATGGGAACTCCAGAATCTGTCCCCGCACCATCATTTTGGGGTTAGCCTTTAAATAGGTTTAATGGCATCTTTTTGTGGTCTTGTAAAAATGGCATGGGAGGGAAACAGACGTCTAACTTCACAGGGAGGAGAGAATCAAGATCAGTATCAGCCACTCAATATGTATTTTTATGAAATTGTGATCCAAAATTTTTAACTGATTCTCACTCAATTCTTCCTCCCATTGCATTCTCAACTTTGCTGCTGGATTGAAACGACCACACAAAACTCACAGATCATACTCACAATTATGGGGCTTCTTAGGAAAGCACAGGTTACAATTCAGATTCCTGAAGGGCCAGCATACAGTTCTTCAAGTAGGACAGTCATGTCCATAGGCACATCTCTCTCGCTGACCCTTTCAGATTCATAGCCCCTTGACCTCTGCCCTGCATGAACTAGTGTTGCCAAACTCTCCTAATTTTGATAATTAAGCACCCAGAGGCTTGCCCCCCTGTTAGCAACCCCCCTGCACTCTTGCCACTCTGCTTCCTGCTTCTTGGATCAGGATTCCCACTCTTCTGTCTCACGCTGCTCTCTTGTTTCTGCTGCTGCTTGCCATCTGTTGCGGTATCTTGCCATCTCTGGGATGATAGCTCCCTGTCTCCTGGACTGAAGAGGTTCCCAGCACCAGAACTCCATATGGCTATTTTTATTAATGAGTATGAAATCCTTCTTTTTTAGTCTCTGGGATGATTCATTGTCAGCCTAGCAGGATAGCAAAATGAACCAATCCTCATGTTAGGATCGCATATGCCTTATGGAATCCCCTTCCCGTAAAGGTGCCATGAATCTTATTTACGTTGTTGCCAGACCATCCAGTTCCCATGGTAAGTCACAAGCACCTCATACTGGCAAAGTCCAAACCAGTCATTTACAAAAACTATGTCTGTGAGGGCTATTGAAGTAACTCACCGAACCACAGTTTTAATTTGCACTACCCTATCAGATTAGCAATGTTGAACATCTTTTCAAGTGTTTGCCATCATATAGCATCCTTGATAGAATGTGTGTTCAAATCTCTTGCCGATTTTCAAATTGGATTGCTTCTTTTCTTACTGCTGAGTTTAAAGGATACTTTGTTTCTTCTGGGATGTGACTCTTTGTCAGATAAGCAATTTGTACAAATATCTCCCAGTCAGTAATATACCCTTTCCACCTTTTAACAGGGTCTTCCACAGAACAAGATATCTTCTTTTTGAGCAAGTCAGTATTTTTTTCATTTGTAAATAAGTTTTGATCTCATTTATTAGTCTGTATATTATACCTTTCAGAAGAATTCTTCACCTAACTCAAAGTCATAAAGAACTTCTCTTCAGTACCCTTTTAGAAGTTTTATAAGATAGTCTTTCTATCTATGCTTCACAATACATAACACTGGTGGTATTCTGCTTTGTTAACCTGAAATTTTCAGTGCATGTTTTTAAAATTAGCCATGGCGCAAAGATTAAAATTAGGAAAACTTTACATTGATACTATATGTCTTTTTGGAAATCATTTTATTGAGGGCTCATACAACGCATCACAATCCATCCACCCATCCATTGTGTCAAGCACATTTGTACATTTATTGCCATCATCATTTTCAAAACACTTTCTTTCCACTTGAGCCCTTGATATCAGCTTCTTCTTTTTGCTCTCCCTCCCTCACCATCCCTCCTTCACGAACCCTTGATAATTTACAAGTTATTATTATTTTTCATGTCCTATACTGACTGATGTCTCCCTTCACCCACTGTTCTGCTGTCTATACCGCTGGGAGAAGGTTATAGACACATTATTGTGATTGGTTCCTCCTACTTCCCCAACTTCCCCTTACTCTCCTGGTTTGGCTTCTCTCTCTCTCTCTCTTTTAAATCCTTTTATTGGGGGCTCATAAAACTCTTATCACAATCCATACAGAAGTCCATTGTGTGTCCAGCACATTTGTACATCCATTTGCCCTCATCATTCTCATAACATCTGCTTTCTGTTTAAGCCCTTGGCATAGATGCCTCATTTTTCCCTCCCTCTAGGTGCTCCCTCTCCCTCATAGACACCTGATAAGTTATAAAATTTTATGACTTTTTCAGATATTACACTGTAGGATGTCTCCCTTCACCCACTTCCCTGTTGTCCATATCCAAGGGAAGAGGTTTTATGTAGATCCTTATAATCAGCTCTCTCTTTCTAACCCACCTTACCTCCACTCTCACCACTGGTCTTGAAGGGATCATATGTCCTGGATTTCCTGTTTCTGGCTTCTATCTGTACCCATGTATATCCTCTCCTTTAGCCAGATTTATAAGGTAGAATAGGGATCATGACAATGGGAAGGAAGAAGCATTGAACAGCTAGAGGAAAGTGGTATGCTTCACCATTGCTACACTTCACCCTAATTGGTTCATCTCCTCCCTGCAACCTTTCTGTAAGGTGAAATCCATTACCTGTGGATGGACTTTGGGTCCCTGGCCTGAATTCCCCTTCATTTACAGTAATAAAATTTTTAGTGCTTTGATGCCTGATACCCAATCCCTTCAACACCTTGTGGTCACACAGGTGTGCTTCTTCCATGTGGACTTTGTTGCTTGTGAGCTAGATGGCTGCTGGTTTATCTTCAAGCCTTTAAGTCCCCAGATGATAGTCGAGCACCATCAGCTTTCTTCACCACAATTGCATATGGACACATTTTTCTTCAGCAATCTTCTCAGGAAGGTGAGCATCATGGAATGCATGGCTACTCTCAATATTGATCCTGAGGAGTTTATCTGGACTGGATTCCCTCTGTTTCTAGCTTTTATCTGTATCCATGTACATGCTCTGTCTAGCCAGTTTGTAATGTAGAATTGGGGTCATTACCGTAGGGGGAGGGGAGAATTAAAAAAACTAGAGGAAAGTTGTGTGTTTCATTGGTGCTACAGGACATCCTGACTGGTTCATCTCCTTCCTGTGACCCTTCTGTAAGGGATACTATATGTTTATGTAGCCCCTATTACATACTCAAATTTTGTTTATTGCCCCAGTAACTTCCATTGTGAAAACTAAATGCCACACTAATAGTCACCACTTGGTTCTGACTCAGGCAACTCCATGTATATCTTGTTTGTTTGGTTTTTAAAATCACCTTATTGGGGGCTCATGCAACTCTTATCACACTCCATACATATATTCACTGTATCAACCACATTTGTACATATGTTGCCATCATTGTTTTCAAAGCACTTTCTTTCTACTTGAGGTCCTCATTTTCCCCCTCCTACCCAGTTCCTCCCTCTCCATCTTTCCCTCGCTCCCTCATGCGTCTTCGATAATTTATAAATTATTACTATGTTTTCATGTCTGGCACTATTCGATGTCTCCCTTTACCCCAGAAGATGAAGAGGCCTTTCTTCTGAGTACCCCTGGGTGAGTAAGAAGCTTCAGGTTCATAATAAAGTAATTACCCATTTGCACCACCCAACTCATTGCCATTGAGCGAATGTTCCATTGGACTCCTTCCGCATCCTGATCGAGGCTCCTGTCCACCACCATAAAATGCCTTTGCCATTCTTAGCCTCTTCATTCTGGAATAGCTCCTTAATCTTTTTTTTCCCATCCTGACCTTGATATTTTTTGAAGGGCTTACTCCACTAAGTCCAGTTATTTAGTGGCAGGTACTCCAGTATGGGACTTTTCAACTTGATTACCATCCAGTAAAGATTTCTTGCAGGATTACTGCAGCTATGATGTTGTGTTCTTATCCTTCATGTCTCACCCCATCATTCACTCACTGCCATTAGGTTGATTCCGACTCCTAGTGACTCTGTCAGAGAGGGTAGACCTGGCAATTCTTTACAGAAGTAGAACGTTTCCTCGTTCTCTCTTCATTATATCATGAGGTATGTAGCACCAGGAAGTGTCATAATTGGTGATGTTAACTTCTAGGTGCTCGATTCAGGGACCAGGGAGATCGCCCCTCCCATGCCTGCACAGACCCCTAGAGGAGGTTGGAAGGAAATCAGGTCACCAATAAACACCTATGAAGCCCTCCAAGCTGAGAAGGCTCAAATTCAGGCCCCTGAGCCAGGTGGGAGGTACAGACTTAACACAGCCAAGGGGTCCACCAACACCATCAACAATGCCTTCCTAGCCAGAGGCTTGAAATACCTCGACAGTGGTAAGGTCATGCACTTTTGCCCCCCTGCTCCCGTCATAGGCAAGCAGGAGGGTGTGGACACAGGTGCGTGCTGCCAGGTGTGCTGGGCCTGCCCGGGGTCCACGTGCTGCCTGCCATGCCCAGTTGTTAATGCCAGCGGGTACCTTTCAAGACAGTACCATCTGAACCTTGTCCTGTACGTCATAAAAACAGTCTTGGATTACAAAAGGGGCTTCGGTGTGAAGTCTTTTATCCTGTGAAGCCGAGAACTGAGGTATTGCTCTCTCTCGAGACCTTACGTTAACTTTGTCCATTTGATAATGGTAGAATCCATCAAATTTCTTTGTAAGTTATCTTTTTTTTTTTGAGGTTGTTAGGTCTCATTGTGTCGGCACATAGTGATTCTATGTACAACAGAAGGCCTGGTCCCACACCGTCCTTACAATTCTTGGTCTATCTTAAGTCACGGTTACAGCCATTATGCACTCTGTCTCATTCTTTACTTTGCCAAGCATGAGGCCATCCTCCAGTAACTTGCCCCTTCTGATGACATATCCAAAGTAAATGAGATGTAATGGTGACCTCCTCGCTATTTTAAAAGAGAAAGATAATTTTACTGGGGGTTCATGCAACCCTGATCACAATCCTCCCATTCATCCTTTGTGTCAAATGCATTTGTGCATATGTTGCCATCATCATTTTCAGAACACTTTTAAAATTTTAATTTAAAAAATCATTCCATTGGGAGCTCATACAGCTCTTCTCATAATCCATACAAATAGCCATTGTGTCAAGCACATTTGCAGCCATCATCATTTTGAAAACATTTGCTTTCAACTTGAGCCCTTGGTATCAGCTCCTCATTTATCCCCCTCCCTCAAGAACCCTTGATCATGTATAAACTGTTATTTTTCTCATGTCTCACACTGACTTCTCTCTCCTTTCACTCTCTTTTATGTTGTTCATCCCCCTGGGAAGTTTCATGTTGGTCATTGTGATCAGTTTCCCTTCCCCACCTTCCCCTTCTCCTTCTGGTGACTTTCATTCTTGGTCCTGGGGGGGTTCATGTGTCCTGGATTTCCTGTGTTTCCAGTTATTATCTGTACCAGTGTACATCCTCTGGTCTAGCCATATTTATGTTAGAATTGGGCTCATGATAATGTGTCTGTGTGGGGGGTGGTGGTGGTGGTGGGGCATTAAAGAACTAGAGTAAAGTTATATGCTTCATCAGTGCTATTCTGCACCCTGACTACCTTCTCTCTTCCTTGTGTCCCTTCTGTAATGGAATGTGAAGTTGCCTACAGATGGATTTTGGGTGTACACTGTACACACCCCTTCATTCACAATGATATATTTTTTTGTTCTGGGTCTTTGATGTTTGATATCTGATCCCATCAACACTTTGTGATGACACCGACTGGTGTGTTTCTTCCATGTGGACTTTGTTGCTTCTCAGCTAGATGGCTGCTTGTTTATCTTCAAGTCTTTTACATAGACCTATATCCCTATTGTTATCTATCTATCTATCTATCTATCTATCTATCTATCTATCTATCTATCTATCTATACATGCCTGCATTTATACCTCTTTAATGCACTTTCCCTCCTAGTTCTTTCCTCTATTTCCTTTTACTTTCCTCTTGTCCCACTGTCATGTTCGGTCTTCATTTGGGTTTCCATCAGAAATTCCTCTTGGCTACATTGCTCTTGATCAATCTCCACAAGGCTTTCTACACTCTCTTCACCATTGATTTTAGATCACTTGTTGTTCTCTTGTCCCTGGGTTTGTTGGCTCCCCCTTCCTTCTCCTGCTCCCCCCTCTCCAGGGTCCTTCTCAAAGCCATCAATCCCATTGTTTTCTCCTCCAGATGATTTATCCCTCCTATTTTATCCTGATAGACATGCAGAGATAATAATAAGGGCAAAATCAAGACAGAGCAAAACAATGCAAAGAAGTAAAACAAAAGCAAAACACAAACCAAAACAATTGCAATGACAACAACAAAAAACACACAATGACAAAAAAAAAGTCCTTAAGTAGTGCCAGATCTGTTGGACCTTTAGGAGTGTTTTCCAGTTGAGTCTGATGGTGTGCCATGGCCTGGCCTCAAAGTCTATTTTTGGTATTTCCATGGGAATTCACTGCCTTGTTCCCCTTGCTGCTTTGTTGTACACCCTTAGCATTTCACCCTGGAGTGGGGTCTGATTGGGCATAATTCCGGCACTGTATCTCCAGTGTGTTCCCCATATCGCTGCTGGTCAGTGAGGGGCATCATGTTTCCTGGTGGGGCTTGTCTTATGGTCCTCTCTGTTAACTGGCGATATTCTCACTTCTAAGAAATATTCTGACTTCCTTCAGTAAAGCAAATAGTTAAATTCTCATCTGCCAAACTGAAGATGGGTGGTTTCAGTCCACCCTGAGTAAGCTTGCAAGAAAGACAGACTTGATGATGTCCTTCTGAACAGTCCGCAGTTGAAAACCCTATGGGGGACAGTTCCATTCTAGAACACATGGGGCAGCCATGAACCAGCATCGACTCAATGACAACAGACTCCATTTCATTTACCTTAGGTAATTAATAAGTAAGCTCTAGGGAGATATTTTCAGACCACGTAAGTATCCTGCCTTTATCAAATTTGAACCCACCAGTTGCAGAATCCATGTTGCTTGTTTTTTATTATTTTGTAATT
The DNA here is from genome assembly GCA_004026705.1 of Nesogale talazaci. Taxonomy (NCBI): domain Eukaryota; kingdom Metazoa; phylum Chordata; class Mammalia; order Afrosoricida; family Tenrecidae; genus Nesogale; species Nesogale talazaci. The sequence continues at coordinate 25,096 of PVJH01009744.1, read as the reverse complement.
CCATAAATTATTTGGAATTTTTTCAGTTGGTCTGTTATTAGAAAGGAAAGCTTTCCAATCTCATTCATTCATATCAGTACAGACTCCTGGACTCTTTAATTTATTCAATGGGTTATAATTCATTTCTATCATTGCTGCAATTGCAACACTAATTACAACAAACAAGCAAGAACTGAAAAACTCACTGCCATCAAGAAGATTTTGATTCATCAAGATAGAGTAGAAATGCCTCTAGGAGTTCGTGGGACTGTAAATATTTGGGGGAACAGAAAGTCTCATCTCTCACTCATTGGACAATTGGTTTCAAACTTGCAATTGGTGATCTTGCAATTAGCAGTACAGCAAGAAACTTACAACTCACTAGAGAAAGTAGTAGGTAATTGGTTCAATGCAGTAGCGGATATTTCTGTAGAACCATTATGTCGAAACTGGCTCGAAAATTGAGATGTCATGTGATCCGTGTATCAAATCCCATAGGCCTACTTTTATGTAGCTCTCTTGAAGACTCCTACATGAGGTGGCCAAGAAGTGCAAGAAGAGGTTTCTAAGTAGGAGATACCAATGGTGACATGAAGCCACACATTTGGGTTAAGCGCAATGGATAAAATTGTATGTGTTATTACCAAGGAGCATGCTATTAAACTACTTTTTCTTTTCATATTTCCCATGCTATATGATGCTCCTCTTAGCAGGCCATGGTTGGTTACATGGGATAAACTAGGCAAATGTGGTAATACATCGTGCAGAGTTTTACATCTGTTGGTTCAAAAAATTACCATTTGCCTTGATTCTGTCTTTCTGCAAATACTTGAGTTCTCTGGATGTGATAGTGTACTTTGCATTTACCAAATGTGTACTTAAAGCTCTCTGTGATTTGCACCATGGTTTTAGGTTCTTGAAATGTAGTTAAGAAAAAGAAAGATTAAGTACCTAGGAAACAACAAAAAAGTCAAATACAATGCTACTAAGTCTCCAAAAAGCAAAACAAAACAAATCCCTCCCTACCATCACATCAATTCTGACTTATGGTAACCCTAAAAGACAGAACAGAATGGCCCTTCTGGGTCTCTAAGACCTATTACTCTTTAGGGGAGCAGAGAGTCTCTCCTACTCCTTAGGGGTGGCTGGTGATTTTGAATTGCTAACGTTGTAGTTAGCAGGCCAAGGAAAAATCACATAGCACCGTAACAAAAGAAGTAAAGTAGAACTTACTCTAGATAAGGTTGTCAAGGAAATGTCACTTCATTTAAAATGACAAGTGGTGACATTTAAGCTGGATTCTAAATGTCAAGAACAAGCCAAACATAGGAAGAGGATGGGGCCGAGTACATCTGAAGGTCTGGAGAAAAGAAAGACCTTGTAATGATTGTTTAGAGAATGATAAGGAGCACAAGGCGTCTGGGGCACAAGGTGGCTGGGGCACAGTGAAAGAGAGGGAGCATGGAAGGAAATGGGTTAGAAGGATTAGTGAGAAGCATATCATGTAGCACTGTGCAGAGCTGGTTATCACTTTAGAGTTCATACTAAATACAATGGGAAACTGTAGAAAGGCATCACACAGGTAAGATTTAACTACTTTTCCAAAGAACTCTCTGACGGCTGGATGAAGCATGCAATGTAACAAGAGATCGAGAGCACAAGAAAAAACCAGTTATGGAGCTATTTATATATGGCATGGATTTTCATCTCTCCCCTCACCCCCAAAATTCATAGGTACAATTCAGTGATGTTGATGACATTCTCCATGCTATACAGCCAACCATTCTCTCTATCCTTTTCCAAATGATTCCACGACCACAAAGATGAACTCCATGCTCCCTTGGCAAAAAGTCTCCCTTTTCTTTTCTTCCCATGCCTGAAAGATACTCACAATCTCCTCTTTCTGCCACGGGGGTGCAGTGGTTGGATGCTAACTGAAAAGAGGTGCTAACTGAAAAAGTTGGGTGGTTTGAAATCATCAACCACTCTGGGAGAAAAGATGTAGCAGTCAACGTCGGTAAAGATTATGACCTTGGAAGCCCCATGGGACATTTCCACTCATCTTCGGTGGTTGTAGGTTGAAATCAACTCAATGGCAATGGGTCTGCATACGTGTGATCAAGGAGATCTTACTGAATTATTTCACCCAGCCAGCCTGACATCTCCGAGGTTTGTTCATGTGGTGGCAGGTATCCAGCCCTGATTGCTCTTGTTGGCTGGGTATTCCATTATGTGTATGGTCTACATTTTGCTCATCCATTTATTTGTGGATGGATGGATGTTGTAGTTGTTCCTTCATTTAGGCTATTGTGAACTTGACGTTCTTGGTGTCTTCTAGTATCAGTTCCTATTTAGCTTGTTAACCCTGTCTTACAAATCTATTCTACTGGTCTAGGGAGGGTTGATCGGGGTATTTCCTCTGCTTGTCCATCCATCCATTTATTTGTTCATCCATCCATCAATTCTTCCCCAAAGAGTTCACTGAGATATAACTATACACCACACCCGGTACCAAGCATATAATTTCTTTTTCTGAAGCAAAAGACCCCAAAAGCAAACACCTCGAACTCACTGCCATCAAGTTGATATGAACTCATTGTGATTCCATGGGACAAAGAAGAACTGCCCCTGTAAATTTCAGAGACTGTAACTATTTAAAGAGGGAGAAACCCCATCTTTTTTCCATGGAACAGCTGGTGATTTTGGACTTGGGGCTTTGTGGAGCACAGATTAACTCATAATCACCATTAAACAGGGCTCTTCTTATGTGAAGCCAATTATAGTCTATTTGTAGAGAGAAGCATTGATGTAAGTAAACATAGCACAATGTGATACGAATTAAAATAGTAGAATGTGCAAGGAACACTGGAAAACATAGAGCAAGTACCTAAGTGTAGAGATTAGATGCCATTTGAACAGGGCTCTGAAAGACAAACAGGAATTTGTCAAACAATCATTACAACAGTTACTATTTCTTGAGTGTCTACAAGATATTAATTGTTGTTCTTTGCATTTTACATATATTATCCAAATCTTTTTTCCAATCCAGCAAGCCCAGTAGCATGATCCCCATTTTACAGAGAACAATAGAGAAACAGAGATGGCAACATTTGCTCAAGATACATAGCTAGTCAGTAGCAGTCCTGATCAAACTCATAGACAGATGGGAACAAAGCATCTGCCCTTCAGTCTCTCATTTCCCAAGAGGAGGTTATGCAGGCAGAGAATAACAAAGTAAAGCAAATGGGTCCCAGCAGGGCAGCAAGCATTGTAGGAGGGCCCACAGCACAGGGCTGGAGGACTAAGAATATGGATGATAAGTTCTTGGGTAGGATGGTGTCCCAGGGCATGGCACCTTGCACCATGTTTGACTTGGTTAGAGTTGGTCTTTCTCCTGGGGGAAACCTTGACAATTTGATGACCAGTAGCTCTCTTCCCTTACAACCTAGGGAACTGGATGAGGTTCCGGTGAATCTCGGCAACAGATCGGCAGCCTATGAGAACAAAGCAGTAGAAATAATTTACCCCTCTAAATGCCAAGAGCCCACCCACCAATGTTTGGAATGATTCGAATGAGAACAAGTCTGACTTTTTCTATGTGCTCAACATGATAAAAAATTAAACAGAAAAAATGAATAACTGATTTCCAATGACACTGAAAATTCTTCTCTGAGCTTGGGCCACCCCTAGTCAAACCAGATGTTAGTTGCTCAAAGTGATTTCTGTTTCATTACCTCCAGGTTGATGGGTCTTTTATCATTTTAGCTTACTCCCATTATTTCTCAAGTACTCTCTTATTTTCTGGAAGGATGAAATATTTGGGGACAATCTTATACTTTCCCTGCACCAGCTCTGGCATTAAATGTTTATCCAAGGGCTGCTGTTTCCTTTCAGTGGAGAATGGGAGGTTGTTGTTGCTTCTAATCCAGACATACCACATTCAGAGGACAAAATTAAGTGATGTATACAGTATATTCATCTTTCTATTTAGTCATTTCCAACCTATGGCAAACCGCTGTGCTGTAGAGTAAAATCCCTTCCTGCTATTTTCATGGCCATGTCTTTTTGGAAGCAGATTTCCAGACACCTCTGTGTGTGTTCAGACTACCAACTGTTTGCACCACCCACGGACTCTTTCAACACAATCACATCAGAATAGCAGGGCAAGAAACACTGTGTCTCCATCTTCTGTCAACTAAAAAGCCATCAATATGAAATGGACTCCAAGCAGCTAGCAAAACAACAATGCACCTATCGGACACTATTTGAACTTTTAGTTCAGCCTAGATAAAATCTGGGAATGTGGACAGGTCCAGGGAGGAGCCAGCACAAGAGATGGGATGGTTGCTCCCTATAGCGAAAGCCTTTAAGGAAGAGTTGCATGCAATGGAACTACCATTGCATCTACCAGGTTCTTAATTTGTATGCAAAAGTATGACTGCCACTGATATTGGTCATGGGAAGAGAAGGGAATCACTTAAAGTGAAGGGAGAAAGAAGAACGAGCAAGATGACTTGGGGCTAGGGAGTTAGGTGAAATGGTCAGTGAAAAATTCCCGGTGATGGAGAGGTTTGAAGAATTTAATAACCTGTAGCATTAACTTGAAATTCTCTATGAAGGATGTATACTCTTGAAACAGAACTTTAGCCAAATGCATTACTCTAAAAATGTAACTAATGAGAGTTTCATTTTTTGAAAATGAAAACAAAGAAAATAGTTGAGTTTCAGTCTGGGCTGGTTGGCAGGGACAGAACTGGCAGGGCTGCAATAAGAAAATAATCTGAAAATGGAATTCATTCAGAAGAAGCAGGTATTCAGTGTATGAAGTGACCTCTCACCTCTTACCCTTGAAATTGACATTGATCTTCACAGGGTCTTTGGGTTTCTACAGTGTGGAGATTCCAAGAGTGGAGCTTCAAAGCAAATTGACATACTCAAAGGGCACAGAGGTGCCAGGTGACAATTTTTAGCTACATGTGTGAAATTTAGCTGACACTTGACCTACTTTTGAATATTTTGTACTTGTCTTTTGATTGAGATTTTTCTCTGTTTTGTTATTGCTGTTGTGTTTTTTGTATGTTTTTCTGTATATGACATCCAGGATAGGTAAATCTCTAGAGACAGTAACTGGATTAATGGTTTCTTGGGGATAGGCCGGGGGAGAGTGGGGGACATGGGATGCTAATAGTAATGGGTGCAAGAAAGAAGAAAATGTTCTAAAATAGATTGTGGTGATGATGATTGTACAGCTCTTCTCCATATGGTTGAACTATTGAATTGTTTGATATGTGAATTACCCACCAATAAAACGGTTTTTATTTTTAAGGCTTAACAGTTACATCAAAAAGCAGTTCTGCTGCTAACCAGTTAAAGTTTCAAATCTACCAGCCATTCCATGGAAGAAAAGACCTGCAATTTGCCTCTTGAAGATTGAACGCTGGGTGAAGCAGTTCTTCACTGTCCTGCAGAGCTGCTGTGAGCCACAGTTGGCTCGATGGCACAAAGCAACACCAGTTGCATCAAAGTGATAGGATTCTATCTTCAGGCAATTCAAAGTTCTCATTCACATGGCATAGTGAGTTCTTCTATTGCGATGCCAATGACAAGGCCAGTAGTTCAAAACCTCCAGTTGTTCTGAGGGAGAATGATGAGGCTTTCTATTCCCTTAAAGATTTAGAACTTCAGAAAATTACAGGACGAGTTTCTTTTCCATCCTGTAGGGTCATTATAATTAGAAATCTACTCAGTGGCAGTGAGTTCGGTTTGGTTTTTATTCACATATAAAAAGCAACTATATTTGTGATTTATACTATTTGTCCTGGAAGTTCTCATCATTGATTTCTGGATCAAGTATTATACCAAAGACACTGCCTTGCATTTAGTAGGGAAAACAAAAGTTGGAAAAATGCATGGTAACAATTCACTCATAAACTTTGTGTGTGTGTGTGTGTGTGTGTGTGTGTGAGACATCATTGCCTTAGTGGGAGTAGGAATCCCAGTCTTGTTCCTGGAGAGCTGCTGCTGGATTTGAACCATTAACCCTTTGGGATGCAGTCCTGCACACAACCACTATGCCACCAGGGCTCAGTGCATAAACTTTTATTCTAATCATTGTAAGTTATGAGGATATTGACACTAAAAGACTTTGCCTCATCTAAAGTGAAGAAGGTAGTTCAAAACAATGAGACTGAAAAGGACTTGCATTTATTCCTGGTGATGAGACTTTCATGAGGTCTATCCATCCTCGTGTTGATACGACTTCATTCATGAATTCCCTGACATTGAGTTAATTCTGACTTCTAGTAAGTAATCCTCTGGAACAGAGTAGAATTGGTCCCGTGAGTTTCTGAGACTGCTACTCTTTCTGAATGTTGAAGTCGTTTTTAATTTTCAAAACTAATTGTGACTTTTAGCCTCTCTGCAAATATCATTGTAGCAGTTAGAAAAACCACTTTACAGGAGTAGTTAAAAAGACTTTCTTCTACTAGGACTGTGATAACTCCAAAAGCCCAAACTAAAAAAGACTCAAACCTATTGCTGTGAAATCGCCTCTGACCCCAAGTGACCCTCTTGAGTAGAGAGGGCAGCACTGCCTCAGGGTGTTTCCAAGGCAGTAATCTTTACAGCAACAGACTGCCACATCGCTCCCCTGCCAAGAGGATGCTGAGTTCCAACAGATGGCTCCTCAGCTAGCATTCAGCAAATGCTTAATGCCTGTGGTACCAGAGGGAAAATGTTGAAAAAATGCAGTATTATCAGAGCCCCAAACCCATTGCCATTGAGTTGTGTCCCACACATCGTGATCCTACATAGTTTCTGTGACTATAAGACTGCACAAGAGTAGACACCTTCATCTTTCTCCCAACGAGAGGCTGGTGGTTTTGATACAATAACCTTGTAGTTAGCAGTCCTTTTAGGAGAGAGAAGTATTCATTTCTGACCACCCCCTAACATGGGGCTCTGTGGCAGATGTTTGGCATGCATTGTGCAGGGAAGGCACAATTTCTTATTCAGTGAGCGCCCCAAAAACATAGTTCCCCACTCTTCCAGGAACCCTTTGGAAAGGACTCTCACTCAGAAGATGTAGAAGGTTGTCATTTTCATGAATGCAAGGTCTTCTATGTTCTCCCCTCCACCCCCGGTTTGTTCAGCATACCCCACTTTATAAATATAAAGCAGTACATCATCATCACAGAAGATCAAGGAGAAAAAGAATGTAAAAAGATTAAGTGGAGACAGGGCATTTTTTCTGGGCAGGGAGTCTATTCTGTGTGACGCTCTTAATACTGGACGCACTGTGTGATGCACTTTATGGAAGGCTGCCCACTGTGGAGTGGATCCTGCTGTGAACCAAAGACTTCAGATAAAAGTTATCTACCATTTTTCTACTCGGTTAACATATTTTTTGGCAATGCATTTGTGTGTGTGTGTGTCTGTGTGTGTGTGTGCCGGGGGTGGGGGCGGACAAGAGACTTGGGAGGGGGCCGAGACCTGGCTGAAGAGAAGTTAACTAGAGGCAAGGGTCATCAATTCTGGCCATTAGGCCTCCTGCCTTAAGCTTCAAATTGGAGTGGGGGTAAAATACAGAACTTACTTGTAAGTTTCTATACTATTGGCTACCAATGATACTAATCGATAAAATTACCTGATGCCCCATATGGGGATGATTTATAATGTTCTCAAATGAAATGATAGTGATGTTTTTATGGGTTTTTTTTGGGGGGGGCATCACTGCTCTATGGTGGTGGGAGTAGGAGACCCAGCCCCACTGTTGGAATTGAACCTCTGTCCCAGTGGGCCGCAGTCCTGTGCACAACCACTACGCCACCGGGGCTCAGCCTGATAGTGATGTTTTTAAAGTGAACCAGGAATAAAATAAACCCTGAATAGATCTTACCTGTAAGAGACATGGATGTGTGAAACTCCTTCTTCAAGATGTTCAGAACTTCTTGAACACCATGTTCACCCTGCTCCAGAGAAAGCAAGGGAGAAAGAAACAGAAAGAGACAGAGAGAGAGAGAGAGAGAGAGAGAGAGAGAGAGAGAGAGAGCATGAAGGAACATTTTTACCATCTGCTGAATGTAAATTCTGGACATAGCCTGAGCTTTGACTGGGGACATCTGTGAAATTACAACCGTGTCGGGAATGAAGGCGCGCCATAAGACAATGGGGGTAGAACTTTTGAAAAGTCTGACATGGAAGCAGAAAGGCTCCACGTGACCTGACCTTTAGGAATCTGGACAGCCTGGCAAAATGAAGTCTGCAGGTGTCCCTGCAGAAAAGCATGACGGGCATCATTAAGAAACTGCGCATTCTCCCATTGACTTTCACTGTTCCATTCTCACCTTGTAGGCAAGACCCCACAGAATGGGTCTGCCCAGAAAAACACACTTTGCTCCAAGTGCCAGGGCTTTGAGCACATCATTGCCAGTCCTGATGCCACCATCCAGGTACACCTCCACCTTCCCGGCCACCGCACTTACAACCTCTGTCAAGGCATCGATCTGAAAGAGAAAGGTACACATGGATCTGGGTTGCCTTTGTGACCCTGAGAGGTTTGTCCTCTCACAACATGGGAGTGGGTCATGGTGGTGGTGAGGTGCCCTCGACTCAGCTGAGTTGGCTGTGACCCATAGTGTCTCAAGCACAACAGAATGACTCACTGGCCAGCCCTACACCAGCCTCCCAATCCCTGCTGTGTTTACACCAGTTGCTGAAACCATGGTGCCACTCCATCTCATTGAGAGCATTCCTCTTTTCCACCGTCCCTCTGCTTTACGGAACATGATGTCCCTGTCCAGGCACTAGTACCTCCTGAAGGTATCTCTGCTGGTGTGCATGATGGGCAGCTAACTGCAAGGTCAGCAGTTCCAAACCACCAGCTACTCCTCAGGAGAAATAGGGAGCTTTCTACTCCTATAAAAAGCTAGTCTTGGAATCAAGGGGGAAGTTCTCACAGGGGGAAGTTCTACCCTCCCCTACAGGGTCACTATGAGTGGACATCGACTTGAGGGTCCTAAGTTTGATTTTGATTTGAGTTCCCCCTGATAACATGCCCAAAATAGGTGAGATTCGGTCTCCACAGCCTAGCTTCCAAAGGACATTCTGACTGTACTGCTCCCAAGTCAAATAGTTCATTCTTTCGGCAGTCTGTGGCATATTCGGTTTTTGTAGCCAAATGCATCAACTGCATCAACTGCATGAATTGATGCATCAATTCAAATGCATCAACTCTTTTTCCGTCTTCTTTATTCATTGTCTCCTCGTGGCATGTCTAAGAGATACTGAAAACTAGTGTGGTTGGGTCAGCTGCAACCTCCATCCTCAAGGTGATATTTCTGCACTTTAAAAATGTCCTTTGCAGCAGATTGGCCCAATCTAATACAGTATTTGACTTCTTCACTGCTTCCTCCATGGACATTTATTGTGGATACAAGCAAAATTAATTACTTCATAACTTATCTTTTCCCCATGTGTTATGATGCTGCTTATTGGTCTAGTTGTGAGAATTTGGGTTTTCTGAATTTGGTCTTTACTGAAAGACATGGTCTCTGATCTTCAGTAAATGTTTTAAGTCCAGGTGGAAGGGTAAGGGAGAGAGGGAAAAAAAGAGGAGCTGATACCAAGGGCTCAAGAAGAAGGGAAATGTTTTGTAAATGTTGATGGCAACATATGTACAAGTGTCTTTAATACAGTTGAATGATGGATTGCTATAAGATTTGTAAGGACCTCCAATAAAATGATGATGATGATTAATAATAATAATGATAAAAACTCCTAATTTAAAGTGACCAATTTCCAAAGAATAAAGGGGCAATCACCCCAGACATTAATAAGTATAACTGTAAAAGAGTTCATCTGAAACTATATATTCCAATATTCACAGCATGGTGTTATTGAAACTATTTCTTTGACTGTAAAGAAGAAATAAATACATCTGTACAAATTCTTTTAGTGGATCATAGTAGAAAATATAAAGGGCGCTATTTTGAGGTGAGAACTAGAACACGAATGACTTTTCAGCCCAGGATGTAATCTGCTTTGAGTTAATTTATGCAAGGACAGAACAGAACATTGTAGCACCTTCCAGGGATCCAGCTGACTTTCTCTCCTGCCATGTCCTTGGGGAAAACACAGGGACAGAGTTAGATGCAGATCCTCAGAGAGCAGGGAAATTTACTCAAAAAGTCACCTCACTCAGAGAACTGGAACAGGGTGGGACAAGCGAGGCACTACCCATGGGCACAAAATTTAAAGAAGCACCAAAAAAGGTACTCATCAAGAAACCATATTTATTTTAATGCAACACTAAGCAAAATTGAGTTAGCGAAATTTGGCTTGGTAGCCAAAGATCTGTTTTCATAAATCAAGTTTATTGGAAATAGGACCAGGATTAAGGGAAAGTGAGAGAGACAGGCTTATGTAAGTATGGGGTTGGTTCCTTTATTTCAAATGTTGATGTTTTGTTTAGAATGAGTTTTTGGTTTTGCGTTCATTTCTTTTTTCTTTTTAAATGTGAATTTAGAATTATGTGTCTCAATTAGTGAGTGAGGTCGTAGACACCTCCTTAAATTTCGAGCCTGAGGGAAAAATGCCTTACTGTCTCACAAGATTCCTGTCCGTCCCTGTGTGATGTGGAATTGTGTTCTTAAGTCAAATAGCTCAAGAGAACAGCCTGCCCATCTGTTGTATGGGAAAGAAATTCCTTGTTTTTCCTACTGGCTCTTTCCTGTGTCTGTACAAAAGAAAAGTTCTGCCAATCCTCATTTTATATTGAGGATGTGTCTGTTCGTTCTTTTAACTTGGTATTTTGAATTCAGTGATGTTTCATAGCACAGCTCATCAGTTTTACAGCCAACAATTCATCAGACTCCCCAATGTCAGGCATGGCCTGCTTCTGTCGTATTTTCTTCCTCTCCCTCTTCCTGGGTATTGTTTTCCTCTTGGATCAGGAGAACCCTTGTGTACCCTTTAGCCTGTGAACCCCTTTCCACTCCCCCTCCAGAACCTGATAACCATCAAAGCCTGCGTTTTTAAATAGGAAAACCATAAACACATAAAAAAGTAACAATAATCTCACATCCTATTTGTGCTTTTGTGATTGACTAATTTCACTCACATATTACCCTCCAGGGATGTCATGAGGTATTTGATGCACTGTTATTCTTTTATGTTGCATAGTATTCTTTTTTTTAAAAAAAAAGATTTTATTAGGGACTCATACAACTCATCACAATCCATACATCCGTTCATTGTCTCAGGCACATTTGTACATTTGTTGCCATCATCATTCTCAAAACATTTTCTTTCCCCTTGAGTCCTTGGTATCAGCTCCTCATTTCCCCCTTTCCCTACCCCCTTTCTCATGAACCCTTGATAATCTATAAATTATTATTATTTTCATGTTGCACAGTATTCTATTGTGTGTCTATTCAAGTTTATTTATGTATTCACCCACCAATGGGCATTTAAGTTGTCTCCCTTTCTTGTGTGTGCTATTGTGACCAGCACTGTGGCGAAAATGGGTGTGTAAATATTTGTCCCTGCTATTATTTATTTCTTTAGGATATGTATCCAGTAAAGGGATTTCTGGGTCATAGGACATTTTTATTTTCAGGTGTTTTCTTTTTTTTTTTTTTTTTGAGGAAGCGCCATAACACCTTTCACTGTGGTTGTACTAGTTTACAGTTGCAAACTCTCTACACATTTTCCAGCATGTACTATTATCTGGGTTTTTTGTTTTTCTTAACTTTGTTATCAATTTTAGCGTGAGGGTCTCTCATCTTTGCTTGGATCTACATTTCTCATCTTTTTACTTTCAATAGGGAGTTTCTTTTGTTCCTGTCAGGAGCAGAAGTATTTCTTCATATATTTATCAACTATCTGTGCATTTTGTTCAGTGAACTGGTTCTTCATATCCTCTGCCCATTCTTCAATTGGATGATTCATCTTTTCTTGTTGAGATATTAACACTTTCTAGAGAGTTTAGAGCTAAGGCTTTTCACATGGCATTGGCAGACCCCTCTCCCTAGATTATGGGTTCTCTCTTTACTTTTGGTGCATACAAATATCTTATTTTTAGGAGGGCCCAGTCATCTATCTTATCTTCTGTTGCACATAGGCTTTTCTGTATGTAAAAGAAAACCTTAATAGATATTTAATAACCTTGGATTATCATCCCCAGCAGCTGCAGCTTTGACCAACTTCCCCTTCTCCCTTTCTTTCCTGGATGCCACTCAGGGTTTAAGGAGTTGGGCCTTAATGAGTTAGCCTTGTACATAATTTACTCCAATGGTTAACCTAAGCTTAAGAAAAAGCATCAGCCATAGAAAAACTAGATACACTGATACACAAGAACTACAGATTCAATTCACAGATGGGAAAGCCAAAAACTTTAAGAAAAAAAAACGATGTAACCAAGTAATGCACTGACATACCCAGAGAAGTATAAAGCCTTGGCCATATGAAAGAGGGCCAGACAGTGTTTGAGAAGATCCCTCGCTTCTTTCCAACTTGTTACTAAACTATGCTGATGTGCACGCAGCCTCTGTGAGTGGCTGCAGTGGCTGGTGGCTGGACCTTTAGTTCTGCTCATTATGGCACCCTAGATGGGACATCCTCAATATCTTTTGAGAAGTAAAGGCATTTGTCCTTTTCACTACTTGCTGGGAGACTTTATGAGCCACCAGGACAGGGAGAATAGGGGCCTGTTCTAGACATCCTTTAGTGGCACCACTGAGACTAGTGTCTCAGGACTTTTGGAGTGTCCGATCTCCACATGTCCCATCAGGCTTGCTTTCTGCAGAACCTGTATGCTTTATCTCATAATGAAGTGTCTGGTCAGATTTCTGTTTAGTCCAAGGGTTGCATTTCAGTTTTGTGTCCCTCTGTGGTTTGTTTTGGTTAATAATTACTGTTAATAATGGGAGCGAGAACTTCCATTCTGGAAGAAAAATCTATTCAGATGAATCCTGCCTGTGTTGGTCTATTTATGAGCCTATTTTGTTCCTATAACTAAAAAGAAAGCAGTGTTCTATTGTAATATGACATGGTCTAGCAATCTGGGCTCCAGAGAAAAATCACCTTTAAGTGAATCCATAAGGTATCATAATATCATACACCTTGAATTGTTTAGCAGAAGATTGGGTAAATGAGATGAAATTATTTGTGAACAAGCTTTTATCGCTCTCTATAACAAGGATTCAGGGCAGAAGAGAAGTGAGTTGTTAAATTCCCCCCACCCCCTTCAATTCTTCTGTATGAACTCAGAGTTAATTTTATGATGTATCTGTGCTTGTAAATTAAATTGTTTTCATATTATGAAGAATTGATAGCTCAGTTTGACAGGTTTCTGTATGTGAATATCAACCTTTAAGTCTAGGTTTTTACAAATGACTTGAGTGAAATATTCCTGGTGCTTCCAAAGAAGGAAAAGAAGGGACATTTTAGAGAGAAAAAAATGGATTTTACACTTTTTTCCCAGCCTGAGCTAGTTCAGATATGCATGTGAATAGGGTTCATTTTGATTAATTCTAAATTGAAGTGGCCAAGGGGCACAGTAACTCAAGTGCTGAGTTGCTAAACCAAAATGTGGAGATTTGAGCCAAATTAAAATAAAACAAACAAACAAACAAACAAAAAACCCTCACTGTTGTCCAGTTGATGCCAACTTCTAATGTTCTTATAGGACATGGTAGAACTTCTCGGGCTACTACTCTGGCCCTTCCATTAGTAGGATCATACAACTCATCACAATCCACACACACACATCCATCGTGTCAAGCACCTAAATCATTTCATTGTTGAACCTATCCACTTACCTAGGCTTAATTAATATTTAGTTTTTAACTTGATTCCCTTTTGGAATTTGTATGTCTTTCTTGTTTCAAAATGTGCATGGATCATATTCAATGAGTACAATATAACAATAAGGATGAGGAACCCACGTGAAAGAATTTAGAGTAATATAGGTTGAAAAGATATAAAGAAACTAGAATGACTAATAGTAAGTTGTGTGTGTGTGTTTGAGGAGGCAAAAAAAAGGTAGTTTTTGTCTTAAAGCAAAATGTCTGGTTTAAGCAGAGGGTGAAAGATAGTAAACTGATGGTGTATAATAGGTGCAAAGATTTTTTTAAAAGAAGTGAACTTTAAGGAGGAAAGTATAGAAAGCGAGAAAGGATGAAATGCTTCCAAACTTAGGATATGAGATCAAATTTAGTATAATTTTATTCATAAGGTGGAAAAAATGAAGTGAGGAGCTGATATCAATGACTCAAGTAGAAAGCAAATGTTTTGAGAATGATGATGGCAACAAATGAACAAATGTGCTTGACACAATGGATGGACGTATGAATTGTAATAAGAGTTGTACAAGCCCCCAATAAAATGATTTTTAAAAGAGAAGGAAAAATGCTGGCTAATCATCACAAAATGTTAAATGAGTAAGAATATTTCCTAATAAAATAATAGTCTTAAGGAGACCTAAAGCCCTGCCCTAGCAAGTACATAGCAATCAGCTCAAGGAATTGTTAGCTAGCATATGAAGTACAATTGCCATAAGTAAAGTTGAAAAAGATTGAGAAGAGATCACTCCAACTCTTTCTCAGTATACAATGACAGAAAATTTAGGAACTTGGGACTGACATTATATCGGAAGATATTAGGCACTGCATTTTGAAATGCTTCCTGTTGGTCTAACAACGCTCTTTCTTTTTACTTTCTTTCTTTTTTTTGGTGGGCATCACTGTCTCTGGTGGTCATGGGCGCTCCCCAGTGCTGCTGGATTTGAACCACCAAGCCCGCGGGCTGCAGTTCCGCACTCAACCACTTACGCCACCGGGGCTCAGCCCTGCTCTTTCTGAGTTTTAATTAACCTTGTTTGACTTTGCTAAGTTCTATATGTGGGAACAAAGTAGACCTTAAAAGAGCATCCTCTGGAGACCTCCCCTGCACAGGGGGCCTTTTTTCATGATGTAGGAAGAGGAAGAAGACCAACCAGTTTCTGATATACAAGATTTTTCTTTGACCATCCCCAATCAACAGATTCACTTACAAAAGTGATTAGTGAACCTTACTGGAAAATGACGTCAAGAGGTGCGAGGGGCACTTGTTGGAAAAGGCATTTCACTTCCATTGATGGGGTAAACTGGGTGGGGTGACCTGCCATTGGGAGGGAAAAAACTGTTAGCATTACTTACACTAGAATTCAAGGGGTGAATATGCCTGGCTTTATGTTACTAATGGGCAAATTTGGACTTAGTCTCTATTCAGCCCTTGTTGACCCACACCATGTGCTCCAGACAATTAGCACTTTAGACTCTGTCCTTTAGAGGTGCTTAACACCCTTTATAGGTGACAACAGGTGGGTCAGATTTGGAAATTCCACAAAAGCAAACTGGACTTTACCTTAAACTCATCTGTAGCAGATTTAAGGAACTGATAAGCTTCCTTGATAAGGTTGAAATGTCTTAGAGTGAGAAAAAACAGATGATTACTATTTCAAAGTTATGGAATTGGAGGTCGTTGGACTTTGCTTCTGGTCTCTTGCTTTGAGGGTGGCTGGAGAAGAGCAAATATTTACTTTTTGAACCCTCTTTGTTTTTTAAAAAAATTTTATCACATGTGTTACTCTGGCAGGCATGATTCTGCCTTTTTGAATGAGCATTGTTGAAAAGTTTTGCTTTCTTTTCAACCCTGATTGTTTCTGTAAACAATGCCCAGCCATTTGCGTTTTAAATCTGTATAAATCAAGAATCCTTGTATTGTGCTGGAATTCTACACATGCATAATTTCCTTTTCTCAATTCTATACTATTGGCTAATAATGATACTATGAATAGACTTACTTTATGCCCCCATGGAGATGATTTATAAGGTTATCAAATAAAATGATAATGATGTTTCTAAAGTCTACACCCTGAATAGATTTTGAGTTTGTACTTAAGTGCAGTCCTACTCTAAGAACAATGAGGTCTTGTGACATGGCCCTATTTAATCCTTGCCCTCGTGAAGAGACCATTGAATATCTGGGTGCCATAGTCAAGTGTGGTGAAGAAACCAAATGCTGCCTGGCTTTGAGAAAGAATAGTGTCTGGGGTCTTAAAGTTTTGTCTTAAAAGAAGCAGTCTCGTAAATGAGGCATTAGTCAAACCCACAGAGTAGCAGAAAACCAGCCTGTGTGATTCAAGGACTGCAAATAATCATACCCACACTGGATGGAAGAAACAGTGTTAGAACCCAAATTCTGAACACTTGATTTACAGAAGGCTGTAGATGACAGGATCCCCTCTGAACCTAGACCAGGTTGGTGACTACGCTTGGATCAGACACAGTGCATTGTAAAGTCGATGTAAGACCTCATCATAGGCTTTCCTTCTTGACCTCTTTAAAATTTGTTCCAATTTTAAATTGTTTTGGCTTTCACTTCTGTTTATTTTTTCCAACAACTTTGTTATCATATATCATACATATCACACAATTCAAGAGTTGAATCACATGAAGAATTGTCCAGTCACCACCACAATCAACTCTGGAACATTTTCTTTATTCTTGTCCTCATTGTGATAGCTACTATTTCCCCCATCCTTTCCTGCCATACCTCCCAGGAACCATTAATCCAGTTACTATCTCTATAGATTGACCAATCTGAGATTTCCTAGACAGACAAACATTAAAAACAAACTAAAAACAAAAACAAAGTAAGATAGATAAATACCTCAATCGAAAATAAATCAGAGAATATTAAAAAGGAGCACAAATTTTAGTGGATCATATGGCGTGTGGTATTTACATAACTTGAGACTATTAAGAGTCAACTTGAGACTATTAAGAGTGAAGGGGTGGAGTTTATCCTGTCAGTCAGGTCACAGCTTGATGACCTCATCTTGAGGTGCTAAGGAGATACACAAAGACTTTTTCCTGGGAGACATTCCTGTTGACAAGCCACATGGAGCTACGCTGATAGAGCCAGAACCCTGGAACTGGAGTAACCACATGAAGACCCATGCCAGCACTGAGATGCTTCCACTACCACTGGATCCATAAGACTTTCCACCCACTGGCCTGTGATCTTCCTGCATTCAACGTCATTACATGGCTGCGTGAATGTGAAGAGGAATTTATGAACTAGTATCGACATATGGGATAACGTCAGACTTATGGACTTGATCTGGACCGGACTGGAGTGTTTTCTTAATATACAATTGCTCTTTGATATGAAGTTCTCTCTTTTACACATATGCATGTCCTGGATGTGTTTCCCTAGTCACCCCAGACTAACACAAGGGTGATCAAATGATAGGTTGCTAAGTTTTAACCCATCTGCATCTGAAACAGCCCACTTTCCAGAGCCTTCTGAAAGATAACAAGGCTATTCATATCACTGGACTGTGATCAGAAGGGATTCCCCACAGGAGTAAGACACATGTAGTTCCCTTTCACTTCTTTAAAAAAACTGAAACAGCTTTAAAATGAGTCAAAAGGGAGATAAGATGATAAGAAATTACATTTTAACCTAACCAGTTTTGCCATAATCAACTGTGATCAGAGGGGGTTCACCAGTGGTTTAATACATGTGTGAAACCTGAAAGTGGAATTCGGGCTTCCATTATCATCCATAACCTTCTGCAAACCAGGTATTCACATTTTAAGCTCTGATACCATTCTTTCCTTTAGATTTGGATTCTATTATTTACAATCCTTCGATGACACAAGCTGATTTGATTCTTCCATGTAGACTTAACTGATGCCACATTTAGATGGTTGCTTGTTTGAAAATAAGCCTTTCAGACCCCAGATGCTAGTCTCTCAGATAGCCAGACACCTTGTCGTTTCTTGACTGATTTGCTATGGCCCCATATCTTCTGTGATCTCTTCATGCAGGCAAGCGTCAAGCTGGGCTGTGTTATAGGAGTGAATCCGTCTTACCTTAAGGACTGTCTCAAATCCATTCATGCATCTATGATTCCCATTTGTCTCTGGTTCGCCTAAAGACATTGTCGTCATGAGAAAGCACTCTCAGTTACCTCCCCGGCCATCACTTCCACTGACTCACTATGACCTTACCAGTAGCACACGATGAATCTGCCCTGGTGAGTCTCAGAGCCTGCAAATCCTCACAGAAGTTAAAGAAATAGGTTTTCTTTATAACTGAGGCTTTCCTCTTTTTCACCTTGTCATTGGATTTGGTTTTTGTTGCTGTTCCTTGTTTTTGCTATATTCTTTCTGTTTAATGAAACCCAGAATGGGCAAATCGATAGAGACAGTAACTGGATTAATAATTCCCTAAGGGCATGACAGGGAAGACTAAGGGGCAATGGGAGCTAACAGTGATGAGTACAAGAAAGAAGAAAATGTTCTAAAATTGTTTGTGGTGATGATTGCATAACAATCAGTGTGACTGAACTATTGGATTGAATGACATGTGAATTATATGTCAATCACACTGCTTTTACAAAGTATTCACTGGGTGTGAGAAAAAAAGCACATGTTCTCTGTATATAAGTAACTAGTTTTCTCATTTCACCAAATTTGTTAAATTTATAGGTTTAAAATACCATGACTTTCAAATTAAAAAGCTTATATTCGTTTTTAACAAATTCATAAAAATTGCCATTAGAAAAGCAGTGATACTTGAGATAAATAAAATAAATAGTAAAATTTCCTGCTAAGTTCCAGACAGTGTTGTATTTCACTAGAAGTCAGTGTCCTTGTCCTATACACGCTGAGGTTTCTACAGATGGTAACTGCTGCCGCTATGACTTAAATATAAAGAAATACCTCCTAATACTTATTGCACTTTGTCTTATGTGTTATTTTCAGGTATGTAGTCTCATATTAGCACTTCTGTTCTGTTTCTGGCTTTTGTGGAAGTTAGGCTAACCCACAGGTGAACTTTGCCCTAGATGTTTTTTAAACTTCAAATCTTAGACCAAAAACACAACACGCAAACAAAAATTGGTGCCTAGAAACCATTTGAAATTTAAGAGATGGTTCAAAAGGACACCAGACCTTTATGCCCTACCAAAGAATTCAGAGTATCTGAAGGAACAGACTCAAAACCAGAAAATCCGATTAATCACTTGAATTTAGAGCAGGTGCTGTGTGTCTTTTCATTGAGTCTCCAGCGTATGATGTGATGTGCTCATCTGATACTTACAACCCACTTATTTGTAAATTTTAAAAGCACTTCTTCAGGAGGTCTCACCTTAGCCAGTCAACTTTCATTCAGAGGGAGAGTAAAACAAAATAAAAAGAACACCAAATATCTCTAGATATATAGCATGGACCTATGGTCATCTTAATTTAATAAACATGCATTAATGCATGTTCAGTGAATTTCTATGGAAATTCATGACCAGAAGAAGAGGGAGGCAATTCTATCCTTGAAAAAAAAATATTTCCCCCATCCTTGGGGGGAAAATGCTTAAAATTACTTATATAGGCTCCCAGTCACAGACTTGACCCATAATTAACTTGTTACCATGTATTTTAACTGAGTTCCTTATCAGCATTTCGTGACACTGGCTGCATGCTATAGGTTACTTAGGTTCTAGGTTTTGGTATTTCAAAGTGGACAGCATTTTTATAGACCACATTCTTTATATTCTTTATATTCTCTATGGAATAGAGAATCACACTAAGAGAATCAGACTGTACTTTAAACATAGCTGTTGCAGATTAAAGAAACAGAAATACACCCTTGGACTTAACACTGAAACAATACTAGTGTGGAGAGAAGTAGAGGATTGCTATTGCAAGGTCAATGATTTAAATTTCTTGTGTTCAAGGTTGCTCAATAAACGGCAGTTTGAGACGATTTTTAGGCTCTCTTGCTTTCTGTGGCAGACGTGCCCTGGTTCTGCAGACATGTAGTGTTGCCCTAGTGAACGTTCGTGAAATGGTTGCTACGTATTTACCCTCCTTGTTTTCTTAAACAGTATTTTGTCACGTTCTGAATCTGCACAAGTGAAAATTCCTTGCATTTTGGTCTGAGTCATCACACACACACACACACACACACACACACACACACACACGAAAGCCTCACCTATCTAAGGTGTACATATGTATATTCCTTAGGAGCCCTCGTGGCCTAGTAGTTAAGTCATTGGACTGTAACCCCAAAGGCCAGCTGTTGGAAACCATTCTCCCAGCTGCTCCTGGGGAGAATGCCAGGCTTTCTAATCTCACAGAGCTACAGCTTTGAAATTCATGAGGCAGTTCTACTCTGCCCTATAGGGCCACTATGAATGGTTTGTTTTGTTTTGTTATGCTCCACTTCAGTATTATTAGTTTTACAGATATCATAAATAACCTGTGTTTGATATTTGGCACTATTGAGAATAATATTATTTTTATTTAAAAGTAATACTCATCTAGTCAATGGTATGGAATTTTAAATATTAGTAAAAAGAAAACAGTATATATATTTATTTTCATATAAGATGTGGACAAAGCAAAAAGCCATTACAATATAGGAAAGAGGGGCTGAGCCCCGGTGGCGTAAGTGGTTGAGTATGGGAACTGTGGCCCGTGAGCTTGGCGGTTCAAATCCAGCAGAGACGCTCAGGAGCAGTGCTGGGTAGCTCCCACAACCACCAGAGGGCAATGATGCCCGCAAAAACAAAAAACAAAACAAAATATAGGAAAGAAAGGATCTATATATAATTATAGGTATAAGCTATATATAAAAGGAAACTTTATATACACACATATGAAATTATATATGCATACATATGGTATATATGCATATATAATTTCACATAATATAGTTTTCATTTTACTAGTATTTTAAATTCCTTACCATTAGCTAGATTAATAATAATATTCTTAGAAACACTAAATTCCCAAGGTGATTATTTATTTGTTATTTCCTGAGCTAATAATACTGAAGTAGACCACAGGCATAGATATAATCCTTAAATATGTGAATGCATTTGACCTAGCACTTAATCTAAGAAGAATTAGGTTTTAAAATGTGGCCTTATTCATAAATCAATTGAGAAGATATAGGTCAATAACAGAAATGTGGTTAAGAAATCAGGTGATCAGAAAGACTAGAATCTTGAATCTTAAAGACCTGCAGACTTGTGTGTGTGTGCATGTTGTTTTACTTTATTTTTACTTGCTATCTTTTTAAAATTATTTTTATTGAGCTAAAATGAACAAGTCATACAATTCAATAGTTCAACCATAGTAAGAAAGGTTGCATAATCATTTCCACCATCAACTTTGGAACATTTTCTTTCTTTTTGTACCCGTCGTTGTTGACTCCTCACTCCCTCAACCTCCCCTCCCTTGCCCCCAGGTAATTATTATTTCAGTTACTGTCTTTAAATATTCATCTATCCTGGATTCCCTATACAGAAAAATGCACAAAGTAAGGACAAAAACCAAAAGAAGTACCCAACAGCAGTGATCATACAACACAGCGAAACACTTCACCAGTCTGTGTGTTCATGAGGTGTCTGTGGGATCAGGTATCAGGCATCAAAGACCCAGAACAAAAAATCATATCAATGTGAATGAGGGAGAGCGCAGGGTGGAAACCTAACGCCCACCTGTAGACAATTGGGCATCCCTTTACAGAGAGGCAG
Organism: Nesogale talazaci; assembly: GCA_004026705.1. NCBI lineage: Eukaryota > Metazoa > Chordata > Mammalia > Afrosoricida > Tenrecidae > Nesogale > Nesogale talazaci. The sequence continues at coordinate 3,522 of PVJH01009744.1, read as the reverse complement.
TAAGGATGCAGTATGGCACCATTGAAGCATACAACTTTCCTCTAATTCTTTAATACCTACTTTCCTCCCCACCACTATTATGACCCCAATTCTGCCTTATAGATCTGGCTAGACCAGAGAATGTACACAGGTACATATAAGAACTGGAAACACAAGGAATGCAGGACAGATGTAAACCCCTCAGGACCAATATTGAGAGTAGCAATACCAGGAGGGAAAGCAGAAGGTGTGGGGAGAAAGGGTGAACTGATCACAACGATCTAGATATAACCCCTTCCCAGGGTGATGGACAATGGAAAACTGGATGAAGGGAGACATTGGATAGTGTAAGACATGAAAAATAACAATAATTTATAAATTATCAAGGGTTAGTGAGGGAGGGAGTGTAGGGAAGGGAGGGGGAAAATGAGGAACTGATACCAAGGGCTAAAGAAGATATTAAACATTTTGAGAATGATGATGGCAACAAATGTACTTGACACAATGCATGGATGGATGGATTGTGTTATGGGTTGTATTTGTAGATACTTCCTATTATTTACTATTTTGAAAGCGAATGTGTATAACAGTATTTACCTTTGTTGTCTTTTGCTGTGTAACTCCCTGTGATTTATTTCCTTTGTCACTGGTCTCATTAGGCTGGCTTCTTGAACAGTTCTTTTGATCAAGTTTCACCTTAAGTATTTATTAACTTTGGTTATCAACTCAGACAAGCTACTTACCTCCTTAAATTCCAATATCTCCATTTTTAAAATGAAGGTAAAGATACCACCTTGCTGATTGCTGTGAGAATAGCGATGATAAAAGCCAAATTTGTATGTGTATAAAAAAGAAGAACTTGACCCATATTATGTTTTAAGACTTAAAAGTTCCTAAAATTCACACATCTATTCTGACATATATGGCCACAGATATGTAAGTGTGTACCAAATTACACAGAATACTTTGCCTGTGGACACACACACACACACACACGTGCGCTTTGAAGTCATTGTACTTACTGATGCAGCCACTCCATCAAGTTGCCTTCCACCGTGGTTGGAAACAATGATGCCTTGCACATTGTGCCTCACCGCTAGCTCTGCATCCTCTTTTGTCAAGATTCCTTTCAGGATGATGGGCAACTGAGTGACACTCTGAAACCAGGAGAGATCGTCCCAGCACATGGCTGAGTCAATAGGAGTCATCTGCAGATGAGGAACTGAATACCTCTGTGGAAAATAAAAAGAGAACCTTGGTCCTGAACTCCTGTAAAACTTTTCACTCCATTCCAAAGATGAAACATATTCTGTATTCCATAAGCTTGATAAGAGTGACACTGAAAAAAAATTCCCCAAAACATAGATCCAGGAATGGGTTTGGGCCTTTCAATAAATCTTGGCTCTAACTGAAGAAAAATTAGTTCTTACAGCATGGACCTACTTGCCCTCAGGATACTTGCCCTCAGGAAGGGGACACAGAAGAAAGATATGGGTGATTTAGCAAAATGTGGCAAAGGAATTAAAGGGTACCTGACTATCAGATAAAATAGCATCTGGGGTCTGAGAGGCTGTGTCCATACAAGCAGCCATCTAAATGAGGCACCAGTGAAGTCCCACTTGAAAGAAAAGCACCATCATCAATCACTGAGTGATTCTACGTTACGTTACATAATCTGAATTGTGAGAATCCAGTTTGCAGAATGCTAGGGGTGCCAGTGGGAGTTCCTGTTTGTTGGAACCACATAGGAAATAAGTCTCCGGTGATCTCCCTCTATCCATAATTGAGGATGGGAGGAAAGAGGTTACTAAACACAATGCATTGGAGGCCTGAGCATAGAAGGTTAAAGGGATAAACCTGAGTTGAACAGTTAACACTTTGTCAGCTGATCCCCCCCTGCTGCATGCTGGACCTGATCTGGTTTTCACATTTTCTGTATTTGTTTGTTTGTTCATACTAGGGTTTAACTCAGAGGTGTTATGTCATTGAGGGTCACCCTCTTGAAGTTGTGTTTTATATTTTCAGTCTATGAACCTATAGGGACAGTAGAATAAGGATTTTGGGGATGGGGGGCAGTACGGGGGTAGGGTGGGAGGTGAAAGGAAGACAATGTCAAGGAGTCCAGAAAGGAAAACAGTATTTGGAAACTGATTCTGGTAGCAATTGTACAATACTGCTTGATGTGATTGAACTATAGCATAATATGATATGTGTATTAACTCCCGATTAATAATAACTTTTAAAAAGCCAACAGTTTCCAGCTCCTTTTTTTTCAAATTTAAAATAATCTTTAACTCTACTATCAAAAGCCTTCATGGGGAATATCTTTTACACTACTTTTTCTATGTGTGTATTTATACATGCATACATATGAAGGGTATTTTAAAAGCTTGTACAAAAGAATGAATTAAACATAATGGAATTTTTCTCTCTTTTTTTTAAGGCATCACTGCCCTCAGGTGGTGGGAGTAGGAGGCCCAGAATTTTTCTCTTTTTTTCACTGTATCATTTCATTTTTTTAAAAAAATAACTTCATTGTGAATTAGGTGAAGATATTTCTTCTTAAAACATAGTGACAGTTCATTGACAGGTAGTTCATATATCATAAAATAGTTTAAACATATTAAACAGAATTGTGCATGTAGGTATTTCTCTTTATAAAAAATAATTTTATTGAGGGCTCAGACAACTCATCATCATCCATCCATCCATCCATCCATGCATGTGTCAGGCACATTTATACATTTCTTGCCATCATCATCATTCTTAAAACATTGGCTTTCTACTTGAGCCCTTTATATTAGCTCCTCAATCCCTACCACCCCCCAAACCCTTGATAATTTATACTTTATTTTGTTCTATCTTACACTCTCCATTGCCTCCCCTTACCCACTTTTCTGTTGTGCATCCCCCAGAGAGGAGGCTATATGTAGATTCTTGTTATAGGTTCCTCCTTTCTAACCTACCTTCTCTCCTCATTCTCATAACATTTGCTTTCTATCAAAGCCCTTAGCATCTGCTCCTCATTTTTTTCCTCTCCCTCCCCACAACACCCCCACCCCATGAACCCTTGATAATTTATAAATTATTATTACTTTGTCATATCTTACACTGTCTGATTTCTCCCTTCACCCACTTCCCTGTACCCCATGGAGGAAATTATATGTAAATCTTTATAACTGGTTCCCCATTTCTACCCCTCCTAGTACTGCTACTCTCATTACTGGTCCTGAAGGGATGGATCATCAGTCCTGGATTCACTATGTCTCCTATCTGAACCAGTGTATATCCTCTGGTCAAGCCAGATTTGTATGGTAGAGCTGGGATCATGATCGTGGGAAGGAGGAAGCATTGAAGAACTAGAGGAAAGTTGTATGTTTCATCATTGCTACACTGTACCCTTACTAGTTTATCTCCCCCCTGCAACACTTCTGCAAGGAGAAGTCCATTACCTACAGAAGGACTTTGAGTCCACCACCTGTACTCCCCCTCATTTACACTAATAATTCTTTTAGTTTTTTAATGCCTGATACCTTTGACACC